>OVAQ01002431.1:0-12790 GCA_900406345.1 Erysimum cheiri | reverse complement strand
TCCTAGATAGAAAACGGTAAATATGAGACTCATCAACTCATCTCTCCGCCTAATCGTAAGAGCCGCCGGTGCATCAGTGGAGGCGCGGCCGCTGTTGTTGGAGACAGGTTTCTGCTCACTCCCGGTCAGCCTCTGCAAGAGCCAGAACCTGCGATGAAGAGCACTAAAGAGGGGTGGAGACTATCTCGCGCCTCCGGCGCAAGGCCGGTGACGGAGAAAGCCTCCGAAACGGGAAAGAGAGGCGGCGAACCCCTAGATCTGCTAGAGAGAAAAGAGAGGCCCGCGCGTGAGCCACCAAGTCATTTGTAATGGTCTTTTTAGTTAGTGATACTTAAATTTACATATGTTTAGATTTGAAAAGGGTAAAAACTTTTAAAACGTTGATTATTGAGAACTATATGATGATTATTTTAAAATTATGCAGATTTTAAATAAAAATTCTAATTTAGCCGGCGGATTATATAATATAAATTATGGTAAATTTTGTTTAATACACATTTAATTAGCGTATATAACACGAAGCATCATTTAATAAATTAAAATTATATTTAACAAATTATACTGTACAATTATTTATATAATAATTTTTGTTTAATACACATTTTATTGGAGCGAATAAGATGGAAAATCATCTAGTAAATCAAAAATATAATTTAGTACAGTATATTATAGGGTTTTGTGCAAAACAACCCTCCAAGTGAATCCTTTTTGCAATTTAACCCTCTAAGTCAAACTTGTGCAAGTCAATACCATGAAATNTTTTTTTTTTTTTTTTTTTTCTCTAAGTCGAACTTATGCAAGTCAATACCATGAAATCGAAAGTTACCCGCAATATAAACATTTCCCGTATTAATGACGTGACATCCGTTAAAAACATAACGGTAGCCAAAACGACACCGTTTTGTTGGGTTCGAAAAGAACATGAGAAGAATACTGATTAAGACCCTAAAAAGATGATATCTCCACCACTATGTGGTGTAAATGGAATGAATCTGTGGGAGTAGGGGTGTCAAACGGGATGCATGCTCGTGGGCTTGGCCCATTTAATACTCTTGCGAGACGGGTTTGGACAACAGTTTATGTGCCCAACAGTTTGAGGGCTCATCGGGCAAACCCGCATAACCTGTAACTCGCAATGGACATACCTGCTTCTTTTCGAACCCAACAAAACGGTGTCGTTTTGGCCACCGTTATGTTTTTAACAAGTTCGACTTAGAGGGTTAAATTGCAAAAAAGATTTACTTGGAAGATTTTTTTTTCACAAAACCCTATATTATATTATGACTTATAGTAGATTTCTTTGAATACATATTTATTTGGAAAAAAAAAATGGGAAAGAAGGAACGAGAAATCTTGTTATAAGCGAACTGCTAGGACACATTTGGCAGCAGATTATTTATGGTTTCTTCTTGTCTTTGCCCAAAAGATCCTATTTTGTTCTTCCGTTTCTCGATCAAGCTAAACCCTAATCTAGCTCCGATTTCCTCTTTCTTCCGCTGTTTCCCTTATATCAAACCCTAATCGTTGTAGCAACCTTGACCATCAAACTCGAAATCTCCTCGCTAGCCTCTGAATTTGAGGTGAAATTTTCGAATCTTGCTTTTTAAATTTGTTTTGTTTTGCTTTTTAGAGTTATCTCTTTTGATTGGGATTGATTCCAGAGGAAATTAAGTATCGCCCTTTGTAGCTAGCTGGTGGGTCTTGGCTATTACAATTACGAGAATAGATCAACTTTGTTCATGTAATGAAGTTTGCTTATTTGTTTTCCTGGATTCTCTCGTTCCGGTTCGATAGACTATTTGAGGTTGAGTTTGTTGTTTTGTGCTACCATCACTAAAATAGAGGTTTTTACTGGTATAAATGAAATTTTGGCTGATCATTAAGAAATTCTGAGTGTTATTCTATTCCATCTTGTGTGGTCGTTTGTTTCCTGTTGATTTGGGATTATCCGTCTTTATTTTGAATTGTCTTGTTTTGGTTTCTCTGTTTTAATTGAGTTAGAAGTCTACTTCCTGTTGATACTTTCTTCTTCTTGGCTTGTAAACGTAGGACACTTGATGGATAATAACAATTGGAGGCCTTCTCTTCCAAACGGAGAACCTGCCATGGACACAGGTGATTGGAGAACTCAATTGCCACCTGATTCACGTCAGAAGATCGTCAACAAGATGTAAGTTTAATATTACATCTCTGCAAAGTTTTCATCCTTCCCAATCTAGCAGTGTTGTTTTTTTTTTTTTGTCTATGCCAGTTAATCCTACGGAATTACAAGGTTATCATAGTCCCTTGACCTATTCTTCTGTTTTTACTTATTTATGTGCCACTTGTGCAGAATGGAAACACTAAAGAAGCACCTTCCATTTTCTGGACCAGAGGGAATTAACGAGCTCAGGAGAATTGCAGCCAGATTCGAGGAGAAAATTTTCAGCGGTGCTGTTAACCAGGTTATTAACCGTCCTCTAAACATATATTTTTGTTTCGTTAGTCTGGTAATATAAAGATTTGTGAGGAAATAGACTCTACAACATGGAAAAGAATTGACTTTTGGTACCCGTAAAGCTTAGCCCCAATATATGAGGTATGAAATCCATGTATACCGACCTTCCTGATATTCTTTTATATCGTCTTTCAGACTGATTACCTTCGGAAAATATCCATGAAGATGCTAACTATGGAGACTAAATCGCAAAATGCAGCTGGTTCTTCCTCATCTATCCCTGCCGCTAATAATGGCACATCCATGGATTCGAGTAATCACAATTCTCAAGCATGTATTGCTTAAGTCTGTTTATCTGGTTTTATGAATAATTGTTCCTCTAATTTGTTGCTGTTTAACCTTTCCTTGAATAGTACCCACCAATCAAGGTCACCTTCTTCCAGGATCATTACCAACCAATCAATCTCAAGCACCTCAGCCGTTGCTGAATAATACCGCCTCTGGAATGACGGTTTCTACTGCTTTACCATCTTCCATGCCGCCGGTTTCCTCCATACCCAATAATAACGTCACAAGCGTTGTAAACCAGAATACTAATATGCAAAATGTAGCTGGAATGTTGCAAGATTCATCTGGACAGCATGGCCTTTCCTCAAACATGTTTTCAGGATCTCAAAGGCAGATGCTGGGCAGGCCACATGCTATGTCTTCACAGCAACAACAGCAGCCGCAGAGTGCACAATATCTTTATCAGCAGCAGCTACAGCAGCAACTTCTCAAGCAGAATTTCCAGGGAGGGAGTCCCAATTCGCTTTTGCCATCACACATTCAACAACAGCAACAAAATGTGCTGCAGCCTAATCAACTGCATTCGTCTCAACAGCCTGGTGTTCCAACATCTACTACGCAGCCCTCCACTGTGAACTCAGCTCCTCTCCAGGGTCTCCACACAAATCAGCAATCAAGTCCGCAATTGTCTACTCAGCAGACGACACAATCTATGCTTCGGCAGCATCAATCGTCGCTGCTAAGGCAACATCCGCAATCACAGCAAGCCTCTGGCATCCATCAGCAGCAAACTTCATTGCCACAACAATCAATTTCTCCTCTACAACAGCAGCAAGCACAAATATTGAGGCAACAAGCTGCAAATAGCTCAGGCATCCAACCAAAGCAAATAATGGGGCAGCATGGTGTTGGGGATATGCAGCAGCAACATCAACAAAGGTTACTGAACCAACAAAATAATATGATGAACATTCAACAGCAGCAGTCGCAGCAGCAACCACAGAAGCAATCACAGCAGCAGCCACAGCAGCAGCAGAAACAGCAGCCACCGGCCCAGCAGCAGTTGATGTCTCAACAAAACAGCCTTCAGGCAACACATCAGCAACCACTGGGCACTCAAAGCAATGTTTCAGGATTGCAGCAACCACAACAACAGTTGCTCAATTCCCAGGTTGGGAATTCGAGTTTGCAGAACAACCAGCACTCGGTGCACATGTTATCACAGCCAACGGTTGGGCTGCAACGAGCACAGCAGGCTGGCCATGGCTTGTTTTCTTCTCAGGGCCAACAGTCACAAAATCAGCCATCCCAACAGCAGATGATGCCCCAGCTTCAGTCGCATCATCAGCAGCTAGGTTTACAACAACAACCTAATTTGCTACAACAGGATGTGCAACAAAGGCTACAAGCTTCAGGCCAAGTCACAGGTTCCCTGCTTCCACCTCAAAATGTAGTGGACCAACAGAGACAACTATATCAATCCCAAAGAACCCTTCAGGAGATGCCATCATGTATGCAGTTGCATCCTTTTATTTACTTAGGTTCTGATATTTTACATAATCTCTGAGCAGGATATGATGTTGAACCAACCTATTTTTATAATTCTTAGCATCGCTGGATTCGACGGCACAGACGGAAAGTGCAAATGGAGGTGATTGGCAAGAGGAGGTTTTCCAAAAGGTAGTTCTCTCTTTTTAAGTTTGCTATATATTTACCAGTTCTGGCTACACTTATTAAATCTTCAAGTGATATATGCAACAAGGCAGGCGATCTTACATAGATATCACCATGATGAGTAATCGTATCGTATGACCATAGTGCTTGTCTTTGTAGATCAAATCCATGAAAGAGACGTACTTACCAGATCTGAATGAAATCTACCAGAGAGTTGCAGCAAAGTTGCAGCAAGTAAGTTGCAAGTTTCTTTTCTTTTACTAGGAGTACAGTTTGCACGTGTTTTTCCTCTTGTATTTCCTCTTAAGTAAGTACCTTATGCGGAGTTTTATGAATTCAATGCAAGATCGGTTTTTTGTTGCAAAAGAACGTCATACAACTTTGGAGTCTTGTTACCTATTTAACAAATAAAAAGTCTCTTGAGACTCGTATTCTTACAGACTGTCCGCTAGAAAATCAAATCGCTGATATTTATGTTCCTTCTTAGACCTACAGAGATTGTAGCTTGCATCTATATGTTTGCTTCTTTTCTTATGGAACATGTTCCTTTTTCTCTGGAGCAGGATTCTCTTCCACAGCAACAAAGATCAGATCAGTTTGAGAAATTGAAACAATTCAAGACAATGCTGGAGCGAATGATACAATTCCTATCTGTTTCAAAGAGCAATATCATGCCCGCATTAAAGGATAAGGTGGCTTATTATGAGAAGCAGATTATAGGTTTCTTAAATATGCACAGGCCGAGGAAGACAGTACAGCAAGGGCAGCTTCCGCAATCTCAGATGCAGCCTATGCAGCAACCGCAATCTCAGACTGTTCAAGATCAATCTCATGATAATCAAACAAATCCGCAGATGCAATCGATGAGCATGCAAGGTGCTGGGCCAAGGGCACAACAGGGTAGTTTGCCAAATATGCAGAACAATGTTCTATCATCTCGTCCTGGAGTTTCAGCTCCACAGCAGAACATTCCCAGTTCCATACCGGCTTCTAATTTAGAATCAGGCCAAGGAAATGCATTGAATAATGGCCAGCAGGTTGCCATGGGATCCATGCATCAAAGTACTTCTCAACAAGTAAATAACAGTTCTGCCTCTGCTCAAAGTGGGTTAAGCACACTGCAGTCTAATGTTAATCAACCCCAGTTAAGTTCCAGTTTACTTCAGCATCAACACCTGAAGCAACAGCAAGACCAACAAATGACGCAACAGCTCAAACAGCAATTTCAACAGCGCCAGATGCAGCAGCAGCAGCAGCTACTACAGAAGCAGCAGGTAATTCATCAGCAGCAGCAACAGCAACAGTTGCAAGCAAGACAGCAAGCGGCACAATTGCAGCAGATGAATGATATGAATGATTTGACATCGAGGCAGGGGATGAATGCCAGTCGTGGGATGTTTCAGCAACATTCTCTGCAGGGTCAGCGTGCTACTTATCCTCTTCAACAGTTAAAACCAGGAGCTGTTTCGTCGCCTCAGCTTCTGCCAGGTGCATCTCCGCAGATGTCACAACCACATTTGTCTCCTCAGGTTGACCAAAAAAATATGTCATCTGTCAACAAGATGGGAACTCCATTGCAACCTGCAAACTCCCCGTTTGTTGTCCCATCTCCTTCAACCCCCTTGGCTCCGTCCCCTATGCAAGTTGACTCTGAGAAACCTTCTGGTACTTCTTCGTTGTCAATGGGAAATCTTGCACGCCAACAAGCAACTGGCATGCAAGGTGTAGTTCAATCCCTTGCAATTGGCACTCCAGGGATCTCTGCTTCTCCTCTCCTTCAGGAGTTTACTAGTCCTGATGGAAACGTTTTAAATCCTTTGATAAGCACATCTGGAAAACCGAGTGGGACTGAGCTGCCTATTGAACGCCTTATTAGAGCCGTAAGTAACATAACTAATTTTGAAGGGTATATTGCAACAGGACTTTGCTATTACTGCCAGCCCTCTTTTGGTAGAAACATTGTTTTGTTATGATATATTCTTTCTGTTGTTTTCAGGTGAAGTCCATCTCACCACAAGCGCTTTCTTCTGCAGTAAGTGACATCGGATCGGTTGTAAGCATGGTTGACAGGATAGCTGGTTCGGCCCCTGGAAACGGTTCGAGAGCTTCAGTTGGCGAAGATTTGGTTGCAATGACCAAGTGCCGTCTCCAAGCAAGAAACTTCATGACCCAAGAGGGAATGATGGCAACCAAGAAAATGAAGCGCCACACAACCGCAATGCCACTAAGCATTGCTTCACTGGGAGGAAGCGTTGGTGATAACTACAAGCAGTTTGCTGGTTCAGAAACATCAGATCTGGAATCTACTGCGACTTCTGATGGCAAGAAGGCAAGAACTGAGGTATGCGTTTCAGTTAGACTTCCCTTAGGTATATCTGAAAATTGACATACACAAACACAACAATTAAGTTTTGGAAGCACAAGGTTTCGATTTTCTTATTTTGAAGACTCAATCTTGGATGCAGACCGAGCATGCCCTTTTGGAGGAAATCAAGGAAATAAACCAGCGGCTGATAGATACAGTTGTTGAGATTAGTGATGATGAAGATGCTGCTGAGCCTAGTGAGGGAGCAACATCAAGCAAAGGGTGTGAAGGAACAACAGTTAGATTCTCGTTTATAGCTGTTTCCCTCAGCCCAGCCTTGAAGGCTCATCTCTCATCAACACAAATGGTAAGCATGGTCATCTCGTTTAACATTTTGTGAAAAAATCATTTCAAATATTCTATTTAAAATATGTTTTCTGTTTGTATTGCAGTCTCCTATTCAACCATTGCGCCTGCTGGTCCCTTGTAGCTACCCCAACGGCTCTCCATCTCTTATGGATAAACTCCCGGTTGAAACCAGGTACAAGCAAGATCCTTCAGGCTCAAGTAAATTTAAACATAGATCTTTCATACTGAGTCGAGCAAACGTCTTTCATACATAGTTAAAATCATCTGCTCATTGCCTCTAGAAACACTCTATAAGAAACTGCGTCATCCTCTTACCTAAACACGGTCTGGTTTCTTGAACAGCAAAGAGAACGAGGACCTGTCATCCAAAGCTATGGCAAGGTTCAACATATTGCTAAGAAGTTTGTCACAGCCAATGTCGCTCAAAGACATAGCCAAGACATGGGACGCTTGTGCTCGGGCAGTGATCTGCGAGTACGCACAGCAATTTGGCGGTGGGACTTTCAGCGCAAAATACGGCACTTGGGAGAAATTTGTAGCCGCTTCCTGAGATCTGGTGATTCACTAGTCCTCAAGGGTAACTTTGTGATTCACTCACTGTTTCATGTCAAAATTACAGAATAAGCCAAAAAGGCTGCTCTCTTTTTTTCCACATTTTATTGTATAGTATAAGTTTTTTGTTACCCATATGTGATTGGGATCATTATCTATTACCAAAGTTTATGCTGTATTATTGAAAAGTTTTCAATTATATAATTAACTTTGTTGTATGTATTTTATTTTCTTTCATCGGACATACTTAATTTATTTCAAATAGTTAAAGAACAATTGACATGTTTCTCATATTTGTTTATTTTCTTTGTTCAGTAGTTGTATGTATTTTGTGAATCTCGTTAAGTATACTCGTCATTTTCTTCTTTTTTTAATAATTGTAGTTACCTTTTTTTGGTCATTCAGAAGGTTTACTAATGTATTTTGAGATTTGTTATACGTATTTAGAGATCATTTATAGAAAAGTTTCAATGTGATGAAATTTAAACTCTTTTCCTCTGGTACAATAAAATGGCTGTGTAATACAGATTTTTTGTCTTCCCCCCAAATGACTAATTTCTTTTGTAATTTAAGATTATTTATCATCATAGTAATAATATTCAGACGGAAAAAAAATTATGTAGCGTAGTAATAATAAGAGGTGTTAAATAGAAAACTAAAAAAGTTATAAATTAGAAAATTCAAAAAAACTTCATTTGCGGGTTTTACTTGAAAGGCTGAAACGTAAGTTTGGAGACAAACCAACAAATCCAAACGGACCGTTTCAACAACACTACGAGGCAAATCGGCTGTGAGCTTTATGATCAAAAGCAATCGTTCCTCACAAATATCTGCCACCTATCTTATTGCTGCTTTACTTTTCACGGATCACTTAAATTTCAGCCCTATGGGAAAACTAAACAATAGCAAACCTTTGGATTCGATTGAGCCCTAGGAGAACCTTTTTCATCGTTGACTTCTTTAGTCTCTCAAGTAGAAGATGGTTTTATGGATAGTTTGTTCCTCTAGTTTAGGCTTTAGTATTTTACAGTCTCTGATGATGAACTAATCTCTCTTTTATTTTCCTTAGCAACACAATATCCAATGGAGATGATTGGCGAGAGGAGCTCTTCCAAAAGGTAAATAATAAATCTCCTTTTTCTAAGTCTTGTTGATTATGAAATCCTCAAGTTACTAGATACAACTAGGGATCACTGTGGCCGCTGTGTAATTTTCTGTACAGATCAGATCCATGAAAGAGATTTATTTACCACATCTGAATGAAATTTACCACAGAGCTGCAGACAAGTTGTACCATGTAAGAAAGTTTAATCTCAGATACCTAAGTTCTACAGATGACGTTTGAATCTCTCTTAGTCCCTTTTTGGGGTCTTTTCAGCAGGAATCTCTTCCGCAGCAACAAAGATTAGAGCAGTTTGAGAAGTTGAAACACTTCGTGACAATGATAGAGCGAATGATACGATTCCTATCTGTTCCAAAGAGCAGCAATATCATGCCGGCATTAAAGGATAAGGTGGATTATTATGAGAAGCAGATTATAGGTTTCTTGAATATGCACAGGCCGAGGAAGACAGCACAACAAGGGCAGGTTCCTCAATCTCAGATGCAGCAACAGCAACCTAATGCATTGAATAATGGCCAGCAGCAGGTTGACAATGTTGGAGCGAATTATACATTTCCTATCTGTTCCAAAGAGCAATATGATGCCTGCATCAAACGATAATGTGGATTATTACGAGATGCAGATTACAGGTTTCTTAATTATGCACAGGCCCAGGGTGGCTATTTTATTTGAATGTTGTGGTTAGAAATAAGAAATTTGTCAAAAAAATTTCTCCCTTGTGATGTGCTTTCTTAAATTGAAGTCTCATCCTTAATGTTGTTAGAATCTTGCTGGTGTCCTGTTTTCTACCAGGGTTCTGTCAAAGTTATGATCGAAATGAATAAAAAGACCCTTTTCTAATTGTTTGTACATGGGATTTTCTGTGAACCTCTCAGCTATGTGCTGCGTAATGAGCTCAGAGAACAGGTGTGTCTTTGTTCGGTGCTTATAGAAGATCAAAAGCGTCCGTCAACTACTAAGACAAAAAGGTTCAAGTCTATGCCTTTCTCACTTTCATACTGAGCCTAGAAGCTCTTCTTTGGGCAGGCAACGAGCTCTCGTTTTACCACGTTCGGACTGTTTGGAGCTTCTTATAATGCTTGACTATCCCCTGGCTTACTAAATGGATGCAGAACAAGTGCTCCATAAAATTCCCGAGAGAAACAGAGCCATTGATGAACACTTTGCAATAATCAGCGAGAACGTAACAGGTAGCTAGCTGATCCTTGCTTTACTAGTGGAAGTTTTTTTAGAAAATGATAAGATTATTATAAGTTAAAGATTGGATCATTTGGCAGCATATTTACTATGTGTTCTTATAAGTGTCTTGACTTCTTGCATAATGTTTAACTTGGTTTGGAAAACAATGTAAAGTGTCGTTTAATTTTGTGAAGTCGTAGTCTGCGTAACAAAGTGTAAAATAGATTATTAAAAAGTATATGTGTCGAACTATAAAATAGAAGATTTAAAAGGTCCTTGACGACTTGAGAGTCAACGAAGAAAATAGCAAGATCTAAAACTGTAAGAAGCTTCAAAGTTTAACAGCTTCACTTCTCTCTCAATCATTTTCATAGACCCACTTAGCTTATATCATCCTGTTGAGATGGAAGTAAGATCTTTGGGAGCAGATGAAGCATGGGATTTGTTCTGCGAGAGAATTGGAGAAGTCACATTGGAGAGTCACCCGGACATCCCTGAGCTCGCAAGAATAGTGGTTGAAAGATGCAGAGGCTCACCGCTCGCACTTAGCGTCATTGGCGTGACTATGACAGGCAAGACTTTGGTGCAAGAATGGCGGTTCGCAATCGACGCTTTGACTTTATCTGCGGCTAAGCTTTCAGGTATGGAAGATGAGATCCTTCCGGTTTTGAAGTTTAGCTACGATAATTTGAAGGATGAGAGAGTGAAACAGTGTTTCCTATACTGTGCTTTGTTCCCAGAAGGTAACATATCAAAAGAAGATTTGGTAGAGTATTGGATAGATGAAGGAATCATAGATGGAAAAGAAGATAGGTATAGAGCAGAGGAGGAGGGTTACGAGATATTTCGTTACCTTATTCATGCTTGTCTATTGATAGAGCATAAGTTTGGACAACTAGTGACCATGCCTACCCTGGTTCGTGGCATGGCCTTGTGGGTAGCATCAAATTTTGGTGAGGTCAAAGAAAACTTCATTGTGAAAGCCAAAGCAAATCTTGATGACATTCCAAATGTCAAGGATTGGAGAGCTGTGAGTAGGATGTCATTGATAGATAATCATATCAATAATATAAGTTGCAGTCCAGATTGTCCCAAGCTTACAACCCTGTTACTCCAGGAGAATTTTGAGATGGAGGAGATCTCAAGTGGATTCTTTATGTTTATGCCTAATCTTGTGGTTTTGGATCTAGCGGGGAACTATCACCTCAGCGAGTTGCCTGAAGAGATTTCAAGACTGGTCTCTTTGCAGTATCTAAATTTATCGCATACACAGATAAAGGAACTACCTCGAGGTTTAAAAGAGCTAAAGAAACTTATACACCTGAACCTGGAGATGACTGGCTGCCTTGAAGGAATTGCTGGGATATCAAGTTCATCAAATCTGCAAGTTCTAAAACTGTATGGTTCTTTGGATTTAGATATCAAACTGGTGGAAGAGTTACAGCTCCTGAAGCATTTAAAAGTTTTAACCGTCTCTGGGGGTGATGCCTATGTCTGGGAACAGTTCATGAGCATTCCCAGATTAGCAAGTTGCACTCGCAGTGTGATTCTTACGCGCTGTGAAGTAGGAGCAGATGGGATATCGATTGCCGCGACTTCAAGTAGCCTTAGCCTCCTTACAATATATGAGTCGAACATAAGGGAGATAAAGATTGATCAGAAAATCGATGATGAAAGCAAGACTAGTCCAAGTAATACCTGGAACTTCCGGCACCTCGTCCATGTGGAAATAAGCGAATGCCAGGGTCTGCGGGATTTGACGTGGTTGCTGTTTGCTCCGAACCTTATTTGGCTAGATGTAAGAGAGTCACCGCAACTAAAAGAAATAATAAACAAAGACAAAGCGGCCAGCTTTATGAGTGGTGAAGCAGATGAGATTGTGCCCTTTCTAAAGTTGAGACACCTCGACTTACATAATCTGGAAGAACTGGATAGCGTCTACTGGGGTCCTTTGTCTTTTCCGTGTCTAATGAAAATCTATGTATTCGACTGTCCGAATCTCTGGAAACTTCCTCTCAGTTCCTGCAGCGCTAGCTGTGACCTTGTCATTTATGGAGAGGAAGAGTGGATCCAGAACCTTCAATGGGACGAGGAAGATACTAAGGAGCGGTTCACCCTGAAAAGTCCAAATCTAAAGGTGAGTTTCTTGGATTTAGTTTTGTAGATTTATGAGTAATGTGATGATTGGAAACCGTGTAGAGCAAGGTGCCTGTGGCTGCTTATCCACAAAACCAGTCGGAGTTAGAGTTGAAGAAGAGAGTAGCGGATCTTGAGGAAGAGAACCGATCAATCAAACAACGGCTCGAGAGGATAGAGATGCTGTTATGGCAACAACAGCAGCGATTTATGCCTCCACAAAGCAGCATGCAGACAGTGGTGCATCAGCAACGAGAGGGATCTCAAAGTAATGTTCCGGGAATGCAGCTATTCCAACAACACCCTAATCTGATACAAAAGGATGTGCAACAAAGGCTTCAAGCTTCAGGTATGTTTCCACCTCAAGATGTTATTGACCAACAGAGGCAATCACAAAGAAGCCATCCAGAGATGCCATCAAGTATGTTTATTGCAACCTTGTCAATATTTAGGTACTATTGTTATACTTGATCTCTCTTTAACCTTGCTTTCTTTAACCTTGCTTTTATAACTCTTAGCCTCACTGGATTCAAGAGGAAATGGGAATGGAGATGATTGGCAAGAGGAGGTTTTCCAAAAGGTAATTCTTTCTCCCTTTATAAATTAGGTAATATATGGCTTTTGATGACCCTTGAGCCCTCTTGTCTCTGCAGATCAAATCCATGAAAGAAGTCTACTTACCAGATGTGACGCAGTCGGAAACTCTAAGATTAGCAAGCGCTAAGCT
>OVAQ01002430.1:2344-12796 GCA_900406345.1 Erysimum cheiri | reverse complement strand
ATTTAGTGGGTATTGAACATTAAGTCCATAGATTTGTATGATTTTTGAAATTGCCAATCCTCTTTCTTGGTTTATGATCATAGATTAGTGGGTGCTTATTGAGAATTTTGCAACCAATGGTTTGATTTTGCTGTGATCATTAAGTTCATAGATTTGTAAGGATTCTGACATTCTCAATCTTTTTTCTTAGTTTATGATCAAATTTTGATTCCTTGTAGATCTCTAGTATCAGAGTTATGGATATGATGAATGTCCCGTTCAGCATTTTGCAACCATTGATTTGATTTTTGGTTTTTCATAGCAGGATTCAGAGCCTGAACCACCGAGAATCAAATCGAATGTGAAGCATAACTTACAGCTTCTGAAGTTATGGAAGGTATGTAGTACTGTGATCTAACTATCTCTAACTATTAAGTATTGTGTCTGAATTCTTATCTTTGGAATGTTATATGTGTAGGAGTTTCAGAGCAGAGGATCTGGCACAGCTAAGCCAGCGACTAGTTACAGGAAAAAGAAAGCAGAAAAAGACGAGTTACCGGATGATAGCGAGCTCTACCGTGATCCTACAACTACACTTTACTAGTAATTACACTGTTTGAATGTCTCTCGTTTTATTGTCTTCATGTTGTTTCAAGAACGGTTTTTTTGAAGTTTGAAATTCTAAGGAATGTCTTGTGTTTCCCTGAAAGCGGTTTTACAGCACGAACCAGGGTCTATTGGACGATGCAGTTCCTGTTTTGCTTGTTGATGGTTATAATGTGTGTGGATATTGGATGAAGCTAAAGAAACATTTCATGAAAGGAAGGCTTGACGTTGCTCGCCAGAAGTTAGTTGATGAACTTGTGTCCTTCAGTATGGTTAAAGGTACACAACCTTTCTAAGAGTCTACATTTGAATTCATCTATAGCTAATTTCGGCTAATGCGACAATTTGGTTTGAATTTGTTGTAGAGGTTAAGGTAGTGGTTGTGTTTGATGCTCTCATGTCTGGTCTCCCTACTCACAAGGAAGACTTTGCGGGGTACAACCAATCGGTCTTTCTGTCTTAGTAGTTGTTTCTGATATCCTTATTAATTTAGACATTGTATCCGATATCCTTATTAACTTAGAAACTCAAAAAGGTTTCTCCTTTTTGGCCAGTGTTGATGTGATTTTCTCGGGAGAAACTTGCGCTGACGCTTGGATTGAAAAGGAGGCAAGGAAAAATGATCTCTTTACCCCAAAGGGTGTTCAAATAGACTGGTTTTCTAGAATCATCGCCGATGTTTCTTAATTTGTGAGAAAATTCCTGATATTGGTAGGTAGTTGCATTGAGAGAAGATGGATGCCCCAAGGTTTGGGTCGTAACATCTGATGTCTGTCAACAACAAGCGGCTCATGGAGCGGTATTGCACATCATACAGATGTTATAAACTCGTTTGCTCATATCTTGTTCTTGATTTTGGTGACTGATTCTTGACAGGGAGCTTATATTTGGAGTAGCAAGGCACTGGTTTCTGAGGTATGATCACCAAAGGAATTCGCCTTTTTTCTGTTTATGTGATTCTTTCATGTGATCTTGTGGAACATTATATTGTAGATCAAATCCATGCATAAGGAAGTTGAGAAAATGATGCAAGAAACAAGGTTAAATTGGATTTTTTTTCGCGTTTTTTAGTTCTGCGGTTGGTGGGATTTTAAAATCTGCGTTTGGAGGTAACAAAAAAACTCTGGACTACTTTATATTACACAGGTCAACATCTTTCCAAGGGAGATTGCTGAAACACAATCTTGATTCTGAAGTCGTCGATGCCCTTAAAGATCTAAGAGACAAATTATCAGATAACGAAACGAAGAGATGACAAAATCAATCTGGATCGTAACTAAACCCGGTTTCTCTATTTAACTTATGTCCCAAGTAAGCTAATATGACATATAAAGCAGAGGCTGGCAGGAAAAGAGAGACAGAGCTCAAAGGTTATGTTGTTGCATCTTGTTACTAAATTTTTTTCTAATAATTATACTATAGATTCGTTTTTCCTTGGGTCCAAAAATAGTTATGAGGTGCAGAGATCATTTGTGAATTACGTAAATTATCTTCAATTTAAAAAAAAAAAAAAAAAAACTTCAATTATATGGTGTAAATAATCCGAAAATTATTTTCAACACTGTTTTATAAGCTCAGTCTCTGGCTCACTTACGAGCAGCTTACAGAGTTATGACTTATGAGGTATCTCAAAGACAAACCAGGTTATGAGTTATGGAGAACTATCACCGGTTCCTTTGCAGTTAGTGAACTAAGTTGGATGAAGTTAGTACTGAAAAGAGTTCCAGCCATGGTTGATGCTTACATCCAAGATTGGACGTTGTTGCGATTCTCACTTTGATCTCAGGTTTTTCTTTTAACTCTCTTTCACTTAAAGATTTTCATTCATACTTGTACAGCGCCCTGGGCATATTATTACCCGGACCCGGAAACCGAACTGAACTGAAATTTGCGTATTCGGTTCGGGTTCGAGTTTAGGAGAAATACTTATTCGGTTTTAGAGCAGACATAATTTCGAGTTCGGGTTCGGTTTGGATAATGCCCGATATCCGAATGAGTATTTATTATACCCGAAAATTTACACGAATGGTTATTTTCTATATACGAATGGTTACTTTGTTTTGTATGTTTTTTTGTTTCTATGTATAAAATCTGGTATTGTGAATATTTATGAGTACATTGGTTACATTTAAGTTCAATTACCCGAATCAGACCCAAACCTGAATTTTTTTTGGATATTTATGAGTACTTTGGTTACATTTAGGTTCAATTACCCGAACCCGACATGTACCCGAAAAGATTTCGGGCATTTCCCTAGTCTCAACATAAATTTTCAATAGACTCGAACCCAAAACATATTTCTAAAATACCCGATTGTGTCTAAAATGCTTTAGAAACAAAATCCGAACCCGAATAAACCCGACCCGAATGCCCAGGGCTACTTACACACATATTACAATTTTACACATTAATACTCGTGTGATATGGTTGAAGGAGGGTGAAGAAGTAGAGATCCTGGTGTGGTGGTTAGGTTTCGGTGGCTAGGGTTTTAATTGAAGAGTGGAGGCGGAATCGGCTAGGGGTGGCGGTTCTGATTAGTCTTCAGGCGAGGGCTTAGACTGCGGATTTAATCTATATCTAGGGTTTCTTGTTAAATCTTTTTTGAAATGGAGTTTTGAGGCGTCGATCAGGGTTGATCGTGGAGAGGCTTTTGGTTGCAACTTTGGTTGGTGTTGTTGTTCTCTTTTGTGGAGTTCTCTTTTGCTATTTTGCCAATGATCAGTTTCGTTTTTCTCAGATGCGTTCGTTTCAGTTTCCTTTTCCTTTTGGGTGCTTCTTTATCAGATTGCTAGAATTTCGCTTTGATTTCCCTCGTTGGGACTTCGTTTCTCTTCCTCAGCTAATGGTCCTGTTTTAGTTGTGGATAGATTAGGAATTTCTACCCAAAAATGTGAACCCACAAATTTCCCGCAAAAATCGTGAATTTCCTATTTTGACAATATCCCTAGGTATAGTGTATGATAAAAGAACAAATGAAATATACATCTTATATATAATTAAAAAGTAAATTATTAGGTTTTTGACTTTTGGTACTATGTTAAATGCATAAGTTACATGACATGATCAACTATTAAATTCATTATAAAAATGATATTGAATTAGTTGGCCTTTAAAAGTTCAAGAGATAGTTGAAACAACCAAATATTTAATCTACCATAATGAGATTTAATTGCATAATGTTTATTCTCATGTTTATTCTATCATTATTATGTGTATTTATTAATGTCATTAAATATATATAAAAACATAAAAAAAATATAGTATTGATATATCAAACATTATTAGAAGATAATCACAAGATATGATAGTTATTAAAATAATTTATCGTAAAATAATTAATAATAATGTGATGTTAATATAATAATATAAAGTAAGGTAAATATAAAACCATCTTATACATCTTTAAATTATTTTTTATAAAAAAATTTTAAGCGTGTGAAATAAATATATTTTCTTTAATATAATATCATTAGACCTATAAATAAAGTAATTTTACATGGAATAGTTTTGAATATCATTAAATTTATAAAATAAATAACATTCTCAAGCTCTAAGGGCATCTCCAACCCATCTCTATATTTGCCTCTATTTTAGAGGCAAATATAGCAATCTCTATTTTAGAGGCAAATATGCTCCAACCCACCTCTATATTTGCCTCTAAAATAGAGATTGCTATATTTGCCTCTATTTATAGAGGAGAAAATAGAGTTCCTCTATTTTATAGAGGAAAAAATAGAGATCTCTATTTTAGAGGTGAAAATAGAGTGGGTTGGAGTAAAACCCACCTCTATTATAGAGTTCCTCTATTTTAGAGGTAAAAATAGAGAAAACCATTGGAGATGGTCTAAGTATCACGTGTCAGCTTCTCATGTCGTTTAAAAAGAAAAATATTACTTTATTATATAAGATGTTATATAAGATATTTACTAAGAACCACATTACATAGAGGTTCCCCATGGATCATGGTCTTTTAGTAACTCTTTAGCTCTCTTAACACAAGCCACATTATTACAAGTTTACAACTACTCACAAGAACTATACTCTTACTTTCATATTTTTTTCATGGGCGAGAGACTTCCACTTTCTTAGTCTCTAGACATTAACTTGGACTTTAGACTTTAACTTGGACTTTGGACTTTAACTAGTACTTGGACAAACTAAACATACTTCTTCTTCGCTTCTTCTTTGCTTTACTATGTTCTTCTCTTCTTCTCCCCTTCTTCTCTGTGAGACAACTTCTTTGTCTTATTGGCTTCTTCTTTGCTTTACTTTGTTCTTCTTCTTCTCCTCACTTGGAGCGTTCTCTTTGTTGCAGGATTTATTCAAAGATTCAATTCCAACAGTTTTCCTTAACTCGATTTTACGTTTTTCTTTTGTCTCCATGATGAACCTCTCAGCTTTAGTATCTATATCGCTATCGCCGCCCGAGTCTCCCAATCTAAAATCTTCTGATCTTAGGCTGACGCCACTTACCGTCCGAGCAAAATCTCCCCGCACAACATACGTCAGTGGCTTCACTTTGCCTGGCGGAGGAGGTGGCAGTGGATAAGAAGCAAACGAAGACGACGTCGACTGGTGATCAGAGTCCACCGGAGACGACGGCGGCGGATAAGAGGGCGTTGGAGACGACGGCGGATAAGAGGGCGTTGGAGACGACGGCGGAGGATAAGAGGGTGTTGGAGACGACCGCGGATAAGAGGGTGTTGGAGACGACGGCGGAGGATAAGAGGGCGTTGGAGACGAGGGCGGATAAGAGGGCGTTGGGGACGACGGCGGATAAGAGTGTGTTGAAGACGACGGCGGATAAGAGTGCGTTGGAGACGACGGGGGATAAGAAGCCGATGGCGGCCGATAAGAGGCCACGGGAGACGACGGCTTAGATGCTGGATACCATGGTGGAACGTAATCGGAAATCTCAGATACGAATGGAAATGGCATATTAAGGAGCTTCTTCTCTTCCATGTAGTGGTCGTTGGCCTGGTTGAGGTAGTGGACAACACCGACTAAGAAGAGGACAAAGGCGAGCATGCCTAAGCCTTCTTCCCAGGAAGTCGCATGGGAAAGATCTGAAAAAATCATTGTGAATTTAAGGCCGATGGAGCGAATGAAAAAAACTGAAAAAGTTGCCACATAGCATAGCAGCGCCTCTATTATTCCCTTCTCTTCTCTCATTTAGTGTGTGTGTGTGTTTATTTTTATTTCGGATCAGAAGAGAAACAAAGACACTGAAGCAAAGAGTCTTTGATTCAACTATATATAGAGAGAGATACACACTTACGTGTGAATGCATCTGCCATCGGCCACTCTGTGGTAGGGTCTTTGCATTTTTTATTATTTCTTTTATTTATATTTTAATAAAGTTTTGATTTTCTATTTAAATTTTAAATTGTAACGAAAGTTTAGTGCAGTCATAAAAGACAGTTGGAGAGAGGATCTTTGAAACAGACTAGGTCTTAACCCGTAGTATACCGCGGGACAAACGTTAAATTATAAATTTTAGAATTCACGGTTTGAAAGTTTGCTTTTAACGTAAATCTAAAACTCTAATTGATCTATAAAAGATATTAAACAAATCAAAGACATAGTGATTCGTTGATCTTTATGATACAAAAGCTTATTTATATATTCCGATTTCAAATTTCAATAACCCGCTGTCCGCTGATCTTTACGATACAATGCAATTTTTTTCACATTTTAAAGTGATTATTTTGAACAAGTCTGAAAATAATATTTTTAGAGAACCAATCTTTTGTACCCTCATTATTTCAAATTTTAGTCGCTGACGTCATTATACCATGACAATTAATGAGTTACATTTTTTAAAACTTCAATGAAAATATGAGGAAATGACACAAAGAAAAGGCTGAAATCCTTAATCCAGTGATATCCGTAATTATGTAAGTTAAAATTTTTAATTTTAATAAATAACTGAATTATATTATATTATTAATATTAATTAGTTTAGAACTCGAGGAAGTGGATGCTCTTATTCTCTCAGATATTTTGGTTTTGCTACCGGAGGAAGTAGAAACCCTAAATAACCACCCCAATTACGACAAATGGATTTGAGAACTCTGAGGTTTTTAAGATCCAAGGATGATTCAAGTGAATGGTTTGAACTTTGGGGAGACACTACTGAATCTTTCGGAGAACCTTTAGTGGATTCGCATTTTGTTCGCTCGCGTGACCTTTGACGATCTAATTAACGGTCACGGTTAAAAAGTTGATAGCTTACACCTCACGCAAAATTATAAAATTATAAAATTATAAAATCCCAAACACACCCTTTTAATTATCCAAAGTCAATCACTTTTGGAGTTTTGTTGTAAAGACAGTCACTGCTTTGTCACTCATCTTCGACCACATTGACTACATTTAGGAAATTTGAATAACCCCACATGCATTGGGTCATTCTTTAAAATCTTTAGATCGAATCTGCATATATGACGTATAATATACTGACGTAATAGCTTTCGGCTTAATCTTTGCACAGCACATCTATAATAGACAAACCACAAACCTGTGTGAACAAGAACTTAAACAGAGAGAAACACAATAACAAGAACAACAAAAATGAAGACTAGAGAAACAAAACCAGTGATCTCTCTTTACTTTCCCTTTACAAGGTCACTTAAACCCAATGTTTCAGCTCGCCAACATCTTCTTTAACAGAGGCTTCTCCATCACCGTGATCCACACTGAGTTCAACTCTCCAAACTCTTCAAATTTCCCTGACTTCACTTTCGTTTCCATCCCCGATGGCTTGTCTGAACCCGAAACCTATCCCGATGTCATCGAGATTCTCCATGACCTCAATTCCAAGTGTGTTGCTCCTTTTGGTGATTGCTTAAAGACGCTATTATCTGAAGAAAACCAACTGCAGCTTGTTGTAAACTACTGGCACACGAAGTCGAGCGTGTGGATCTCACGCGCTGCGACTTTCCTCTCAAAACCTCAGCCGTAAAGTTCTTCTTCCTCGCCGATATGCTCGCCTCTCCGGTGTCCGGCTTCGTCCGGCGCTATGAGAGGGCTCACTCTTTTAAAATTTCGTTTGATGCTCTGTTACTGGTTCGGCTTCTCGGTGGTCAAGCGTTAAATCGGTCTCCTCTTCTCATCGCGTGTGGCAGAAAGGTCTTGGAGCGTGGCGGTTGTCGCCAACTCCTCGGCTGGTTATTCTCTGTTAGGGGACGACAAGAGTTTTCCGGCAGAGTTATCGGCAGTTTCTCTACTCGTGAGTCATCGTTCGCGTTGGTGGTTCGACTTAGATCTACCACGATTGGGCCGGCGGAGGAGCTTCGTCTCGGTCGGTGGTGTTGCGGCTGCCGGGTTTCTCCTTCGATTAGGTTCCAAGGCTCCAGATCTTCAGGCGCGTGAATGGGTGTCTCTGGAGCGTGACGGCAACGGAGGCGAGTGGCATGGTGCTTTCCCGATCTGATTCGACCTGCTTGAAGACTGCAGAGGATCTGCTGAAGGGAGGTCGCTAACTCCATGCGTTTAGTGTCAGGCCAGAGAGTAAACGGAATCTCTCCATTTGCTCTCTATCCAGAGAGTAGCTTTTGGATCTCGTCACGGATGTGGCTGAGGTGGGTGTGTGTGGTTGAAGTCCGAGCGTTTGGTTGCTAGCGCCAAGCGTGCTGCTTTTCACTGGAGCTTTTTGGTTGCCGATGAAGCAGTTTAGGAGTCTCTCCTTTGTCGTACTTCATCGATCCTGCTCTCGGTTGTTTCTGAGATCTTGCTTCTCCGTCTTTTCGCTACCGCCTTGTTGTTGTTTACCTTTGGTCTGGTTGCTTCTATTGTTGCTGCCTCTTTGAGGATTGGTGTTAGTGTTGGCTTGTGCTTTGATTTGTGAATTAGTTAACTAGGAATTTGGAGGAGTTAGTAAGACTATTAGGAATTTTAGCGCTGTTCTTTATTGTTCGATTTCTGCTCTGTGCTAGCCAACCTCGGGGAAAGAGCTTGGTAGAGTGAGCTAGCGTTATCGTTCTTTGTGGTTCGAGTGGTTCCGCACTGAGAGAGAGCTCATGGAAAGTTCAAAGAGCCATCTCACGTGGCGCAGGTAGAGTCAGTGATTGAAAGTTCGATGTTCTACGCCGTTGACGGCTCAGTTTCCCGGACCACCAGTGAAAGGCTTCCAATCGCTTTGGTTAACGATGAATCGGTTTTTGCCGTTTGACAACATGTATCTAATTCTGTGAGGTATCATCTAAAAGAAGCTTCAGAATCGTTATCACTTCATTGATTCCGAAGGCGTCACTGCCTTTGTTGATGTCGATGGACTGATTGTCCTTTGCTTCCATGTTTTTTATTCTTTTTTGGCATGGGACCAAACTTAGGAACTATTTTCTGTAGCTCCAAAACTATTTCATTTTCTAATGAAACATTTACATTCTTATCAAAACAAAAAAACTGCAGCTTGTGTGATTGTAGATGCTCTTTGGTGCTTCACTGGCGGTTTAACCGAGAAATTCGGTATCCCGAGGATTGTTCTCCGAACGGTTAACCTCTCAGCTTTCGTTGCTTTCTCAAAGTTTCATGTTTTATGAGAAAAAGGGCATCTTTCTTTACAAGGTATGTACAGTTCGAATTCAAGATTTTCTCCAGTTTGCTTCATTTTTGTTGACTTTTCTTCTATCTCCATGGCAGAGACTCAGGCAGACCACCGGTTCCGGAGCTTCCGTATCTTAGAATGAAAGATCTTCCATGGTTCCAGACGGAAGATCCAAGATCAGGGATAAGTTACAGAGAGGTGTGATGAAGTCACTAAAGTCTTTCTCTGGAATCATATTCAACGCCATTGAAGATCTTGAAACAGATCAGCTTGATCAATCCCTCAAAGAATTCCCAGTTCCGCTCTTCTGTATTGGGACCTTTGCACAGATACGTTTCAGCTTCGTCGAGTAGCTTACTTACACAAGACATGACCTGTCTCTACTGGTTAGACAAGCAAGCACCAAATTCCGTAATCTACGCAAGTCTTGGAAGCATTGCCTCGATCGATGAATCTGAATTCTTGGAGATCGCTTGGGGTCTAAGAAACAGCAACCAGCCTTTTCTATGGGTGGTAAGACCCGGTTCCATCCACGGGAAAGAATGGAATTAACAAGATTCTGCCTAAAGGGTTCATCGAAAATCTCAATGGTCGGGGTAAAATCGTGAAATGGGCACCTCAACCTGAAGTTTTAGTTCACCGTGCAACTGGTGGATTCTTAACACATTATGGATGGAATTCGACGCTTGAGGGCATAGGTGACAAAGGAACAATCTACATTTGATTTCTTTTACGGCTCATTTCGACTAATTCTACAATTTAGTTTGAATTTGTCTTTTTCTGTTTCTCTGATTCTTTCATGTGATCTTGTGATACATTCTATTGTAGATCATCAAATCAATGCATAAGGAAGTTGAGAAAATGATGCAAGAAACAAGGTTACATTGGATTTTTCACGTTTTCATTTCTGTGGTTGGTGGGATTTTAAAATCTCTAACCGAAAAACTCCGGGCTACTTTTTATTACACAGGTCAACATCCTTCCAAGGAAGATTGCTAAAACAGTAAAACACAATCTTGATTCTGAAGTCGTCGATGCCCTTAAAGATCTAAGAGACAAATTATCAGAAAACGAAACGAAGAGATGACAAAATCAATCTGGATCATAACTAAACCCGGTCTCTCCATTTAACTTCTGTCCCAAGTAAGCTAATATGACATATAAAGCAGAGGCTGGCACTGGCTAGGCATGACCAAAACTAAACCGTAACCGTATTTCGGACCGTAACCGGACCGGATTTAAACCGTAACCAGACCGTAACCGTATAAAACTGTTAAAAACCGTAACCGTTAACCGTAAATATATGGTTAAATTTTATT
>OVAQ01002429.1:0-12799 GCA_900406345.1 Erysimum cheiri | reverse complement strand
TCGGTTCGGTTCTTACGGTTCACGCCGTAAGCCCAGGACGAAACCAAACACTAAAGTCTATTGATTTGATTCCAGTGTACGCCACTCTTGTGTTTCCATGATCTTCCACTCTTGAATATCTTAAAAACAGATATTGGGCTTTAATGTTATCTTTTTGGATTACTTTGGCCTTCTTCCTCAGAATTGTATCCATAAAGATCTTGAAGTTTTCCGGGTCGCTTTGGCTTGGGCCTTGTCCATTCATTAACATCTTAAAGGGTTTATACCAAGTAAGACTTCTTAAAACTTTCATTTTTAACCAAATATAGTCTACACTAGGTAGTCTACACAATGTAGACATATACTAAACATATATTTAAAAAATTGCTTTGAATATCACAATGAAAAAAAACAATATCATTTTAATCCATTTATTTTTTTGTCACAACTAATAAGGAATCAATTTAAGAAAAACTAACTAGTATATATGACAACGATGAAGCTTAAAAGTTATGAATTTTTGCGCGCGGTGAAATAATATAATGCAGTAAACGAAACAAACGTGGTTAGTATATAACACCAGTGTTGGAATAATGATACAAAACGGAACAAAACTTATAGATTCAACTAGCTATTTCCAAAAATAAACATACTACCTTTCCAGAATTTTCTTCTTTTTTTGGTGTGCGGGTTTTTGTTTTATCTTTAGTGAAAGAGAAACCGTACGTGAAGCCTAGAAGGAAAAGAGGTTATCTATTGAATGATAGAGTAAGGTGAAGTGAAAAATGAAGGGGATACATCAAGTGGACACATACTTGAAGATTTCTGACCCACTTCAACTTTCAATTATATTGTCAGTGTTAGTAACAAGATGCGGTATTATTAACACTTCAAACACAGACAACTTAAAAACATAAATGCTACTTTATTGGACAAAAAACTAGTATCTTGTCACTTGCTACTAATTTGACCAAAAATTATTCAGATATGAATTGTTTGCATGATGGTTTTTACTTCGTCTTCAAATCTACAATCATAAGTTTACGTTTCATTGATTCCTCAATAATCGCGGTAATTTCAACTTACAGAACGATAACATCTAACTATACATAAAGCTAATTTTTTTGGGTAAGAATACAATAATTATATCAAAAAAATGTAAAGATGGAAAAAAAAAGTCGTTATGTTTGTTGAAAGCATTAGATAGATATGTCTGCCATGTGAGTGCACATGGAGTTATGCATGCAAGAAAACTGCCTCTACCCTTTTGTCCCTCTCTCGATTCTTCAATCAATTCTCACCTTAAGTTTGCATGATCTCTATATCCACCTCTGAGATCTAGACACGTGGCTCCTCCTATACATCGAACGGCTCTCTTTGATCACCTTGCTAATAGATAAGAGGAAAAGTGGCATGAATCCACGCCGAGATTGCTCTTATCGGTCCCTTTGTTTGTTGGTTGGTCCCAATCACTTGCAAGGATATGTAACTGTTCCTCCATGTTACTCCCTCTCTCTTACCATTACACCCTTCATTTTCTACAATTTGGGTTGTTCCCAAACGAGAATCTTTTGGCCTAATTGTATCAACTTGCTAACTTTTTTCTTATTTCTATTTACTGTTAGGACGAATGTAAAAAAATGAACTGGATTTTGATACCAATCAAATGATATTATCGAACCGGTCATTAGTTTCCACTAAATAGATATGAGTTTTGTGACAAAAAAAAAAAAAGAAAAAAAAAAGATATGAGTTTCATGATTCATATATAGCTTGTCTTAAATCTGAACAGAAATTAACACATGTAAATAATTTTTGCATGTAGGTTTTTTTTTTTTTTTTTTTTAATCACTGTCGTACATCGAACATAAGGTTAGATATATCTTTTATCAACAATTCTTCAAATTCGATTGATTAAGTGTATTTAGTATAGTTGAAAACTTGAAACTACATGTACTTTATAGTCTACAGACTATTAAGGGTTACACAGTGGGGTTACAATTGATGGGACCCTACAATTGATTCCTTTCGTTCTTTTCGAGTTTATGTTTGCTTTTACTTTTACATTTTAATATATAAACTAGATATTTTAACTAATAGACGAATTACGGTTTTTTTTTTGTCGAGTGATTTAAACAAGCAAGTGGCAGGACTACATATATAAAGCAATATATGTGGACCGTTATTAACTTATCGTATATGGGAATACAAAGCTTACACACACGACACACATTCTATAAATAGCTGACAAGACTGGTTGTTACACACTCATTAATATCCAAAACTAAGAGCTTCACTACACATCTTCTCTCTCTCAAGACTCAAGAACCAGATATGGCCAAACTCATAACTTCTCTTCTCTTTCTCACAGTTCTCTTCTCTTTCACTTTTCTCACTATGTCAAAAGAAGCTGAGTACCATCCAGAAAGGGTAAGTTTTACAATCCTCATTTGAATATTTTTTCCCTGTACACTTTCTATTTATTGCGAAAAAACCTAAAATTCGCATTGTTTCACTTGTTTTGATAACAGTATGGAACCGGAAGTCTGAAATCATACCGTGAGTAAAAAATGCTTCTTCTTTGTTTGAGTTTCATTTCTCATTCTTTAAAAAAATTACGCAAACTAAAACTCGATTATCACGATTGCAGAATGTGGAGGAGAATGCACGAGGAGGTGTAGCAACACGAAGTATCATAAGCCATGTATGTTCTTCTGCCAAAAGTGCTGTGCTAAATGCCTTTGTGTCCCTCCAGGCACGTACGGCAACAAACAAGTGTGTCCTTGTTACAACAACTGGAAGACTCAACAAGGTGGCCCAAAATGTCCATAAACAGAGAAATTATGAGAAAAGCTCCAATCTATTTAGTATTTTCTTTAATTAATTCTATACTATTCTATTGTTGTCGTAATGATTAAATTTTAGTGTATCGCATTTGCATGTATCATTTATCATCAATATTAAATATACTTTCCTATAATGTCTTCTATGTTTCATTCATGTTTTATCTCTTTTGTTGTAACCATACAGGAAATGTGTATGGACCTTCTAATTCAAGAATATAAGATATTTTAGTAANTAAAGTTTAAAAAAAAAAAAAAAAAAAGAAAAAAAAAAGAAGATATTTTAGTAATTAGTTAAATTCCCAAGGATTCTTACTTTGGATTCTTTTGGGACAATAGTTTTTGAAAGGTTCCTTGATGATTTTTAGTAATTCTTACTAAATTTTTAGGTACCCTTGGTAAATTTGTAACTTAACTAAAGTCTTCACCAATTGTCCTGAACAGAGGAAAAGGGTCTGGAGACACTTGACTGAACAAAAAAAAATCATTCACCTCAAAATACCAGAAAGAAAAAAAGTCGTCGTGTGGGAAATCTGAGGATCAAAGACCAAATCTTGTAGCTTGAAGTCCTCTAATTCTTAGAGTTTGTCTGATAGTATCAGCCAAGAAGAGCAAGACATGCATCAAACTCTCTCTTCTCCTGCCATGGCGTAAAACCTCCGGGAACCCTAATTTCTCAGGTGCTAACTATTTTGTTTTCCCAAAATGGTCGAAAGCTGAAACCTTTTTCTGCAAATCGATTAACCGACAAGAAAATAAAGCCTTACCCACCAACTTTGGCTGTGTTTGGATGATTGAGGTTCGCAAAAATGTCGGAAAAGAGCTTACTTTCCTCCAAATTCCTCTTTTACACGATAACTGTTTCAACGCTTCTGTTCATTGTATCTTCTCTCTTCTTCCTCCAACGGAACGAATCTTCTTTCACTTCAAGTTTAGTTCGCAAGCTGATTCTTACCAGAACAGACATCAAGAACGAGGACTTGGGGCAAATCGATACTAAATGCGATCGAAACCGACATGTGTTAAAGGTGTTTATGTACGATTTGCCCTCTGAATTTCACTTTGGGATATTGAATTGGCGTAGCAAAGGATCTGAGATCTGGCCAGATGTTAAGAACATAAGTACAGTCCCTTCTTATCCTGGTGGGTTAAATCGGCAACACAGTGTAGAGTATTGGCTTACACTTGACTTATTAGCTTCAGAGACACCTGAAATCAAGAGACCATGTGGTGCAATTAGAGTGAAGAACTCGATTGAAGCTGACATTGTTTTCGTGCCCTTCTTTGCTTCCTTAAGTTACAATCGGAAATCTAAGCTCCGTGGAAACGAAACCTTAAGTGTTGATAGATTGTTGCAGGAAAGATTAGTTGAGTTCTTGAAAAGTCAAGATGAGTGGAAAAGATTAGATGGGAAAGATCATCTCATAATAGCTCATCATCCAAACAGTTTGCTCTATGCAAGAAACTCACTTGGATCCGCAATGTTTGTTCTCTCGGATTTCGGAAGGTACCCATCCGCGATTGCCAATCTTGAGAAGGACATCATTGCGCCTTACTTGCACGTCGTTAAGACTATCTCTAACAATGAGTCAGCTCCGTTTGAGAAGCGTCCTGTATTGGCATATTTCCAAGGAGCAATCTACAGAAAAGATGTAAGTGGTTTTGAGTTTTCCTCTCTAATCTATTAATCCTGTTATTGATTTTGATCTTTTGGTCTTAGGGTGGAACTATTCGCCAAGAACTGTATAACCTTCTTAAAGATGAGAAAGACGTTCACTTTGCATTTGGAACCGTAAAAGGGAACGGGACTAAACAAACTGGTAAAGGAATGGCTTCCTCGAAGTTTTGTCTCAATATCGCCGGTGACACTCCTTCCTCTAACCGTCTTTTCGATGCCATCGTGAGTCATTGTGTTCCAGTTATAATAAGTGATCAGATTGAGCTTCCATTTGAAGATACTCTAGACTATTCGGGTTTCTCTGTGTTTGTGCATTCCTCTGAAGCTGTAAAGAAAGGGTTTTTGGTGAATCTTCTTAGAGGGATAAGAGAGGATCAATGGAAAAAGAAGTGGGAGAGACTGAAAGAGGTTGTTGGGTGTTTTGAGTATCGGTTTCCTTCGCGTCCTGGAGATTCTGTGGATATGATTTGGTCAGCGGTTTCGCATAAGCTTTCTTCACTTCAGTTAGATATTCATAGAAAGAATCGGTACCTTAGATCTGACATGTTTGATAGAAACCGATCGAATTAAGATACTACTTGAAGAAAACCCAGTTTCTATTTTTATGCTTCATGTCTGTTTTGCTTTCTTGACTTGAAGATCATAGACCAGAATTCAGCTGATCCAAAAATTCAGACCAAAAGCAGAGAAGTCGCAAACAATCAAATCTATGAAGAGTGGTCCTGAGAAGTGAGAACTAGGTAATCATTTGACAGGACAGAATCGAATTCTTCACTCTGTAGTTTTGTCTGTGGCAACCTTCGAACTGTTAGAAGGTTAAAGAAGAACGAATCTTAACCTTTTCTTCACCTCAATACTTCTTCCACAGTGTGTATTGTAAATGATGAAGGAGAGCATTGTAAAATAATCACAGCTTCATATAAACAACTTAAAATGTTTAAATCTTCAAAAGCAATTAAAGTAATGCAACGATAAAACCAGAAGAAGAACATCCCAAAAGCTTTGTGATGTAACATTACCGGAGGACACACTCACAATTGCAGAAACTTAGCGGCCAACGAAAACACTTGGCCAACATAAAAACACAGACAAAAGCACAGACTCATAATCTTGCTTTTAATATAGATAGATGGTCGCATTCCTCATGTTGGGTGACGTCGCTACTATAGATTCAAGAACAATAGAGGCTTCAACTTTCTGCAGCAATCAATCACCTCTTCCGCTCTACTGGAGTTGTCTTGGCTGCAAAGCCAACAACATAGGCGAGAGGAGTTAGATGTCAGAGAATGTGAAATTTCTGTAGTTATTTTCACTAAGATAATCAAAGAAAGCACTCAGGGAGATTTTGGAGAATTTAGCATGGTCTCATTATACATGTATTGGTTTTTGGCACTAACCGTTTCCTTCGCGGGAGGTCAGAAGAGGTTTCTCCTTCTTATTCCCGGTTTTGTCACCTGAGTTTGTGAGTCTCGTTGTTCTTGGAGAATTAGAGGTGATCCTGCCATTACCTGAAGATGGTAGAGAATGACGTCTAGGAACACTGGCTTTCTCAGTCCCATCTTGCTCAACAGACTTTGGTGAGCCTTGCAGCCTCAGCTTGGCTTTTGCAGATTTAGTTGCTTGCATATAGCTTGGGATTGATGGGCTAGTCTGATGATGTCCATTACTCTCTTCACGCTCGGTCTTGCTAGTCGCTGAACCCTTTTTCCTGGATTTCTGGTTCTCCTTCCCAGCTGAATTCTCTTTATTGTTTGGTTTGGGAGTCTTTTCTTCTTTGGTATCCTTTTCCATTGAGGGTTCTTCCTCAACCGTGGCTTTTTCGTTGCTGTCAATTTGGTTGACTAACGAGGAATCAAGTGCTTCATTGGTTTCCAATGGTCCAGGAGTATGTACTTCCACCTCAGGAACAAGCACCTCCTCTGCAGGCTGTTCGGGCATTTCTTTCCTTTTCTTTTCATCACAGACATTCACAGGTTCTTCTGCAGTTTCATGAACCAGCGGATATGATGATTCAGTTATCTTCTCGACGCCAAGCTTTGGCTTCTCGACTTCCCTATGAGGCGACCGCTGAGGTTGGATAGAGCTCTCCACTACAGGATTATGTACCTTCCTCAAGCTACGTTTAACTTTCTCAAGTTCAATCTGAGGATCTTCCACAGCGGGTGGCTCTATTGACTGGCTTGAAACTTTCCGGAAATTGCGTTTGGGTTTCTCAAACTCAAAAGATGTCTGTACTGAAGGACTTTCAAATTTTGCAGCAGGAACTTTACGGACACTCTTCTTGGGTTTGGCAGATTCAGCCTCGACTAAAAGCTTGTTCTGAGGTTTTCTGCCTATCGGATTCTTCGGTTGAGGAACTGGTTTCCAGAAGCATGAGGCTGACCAGTTCTCTAACCAGATCAAGTTTGAGTTTGGATTGGATGAATCATAGGCGTGTACAGGTATCACTTTTGGCGATGAAGCTAGAAGCTGGAAACAGAATTATCCATCAAGAACTTTAATTGAGATTAGAGACTCCATAATATACAAAAGAGAAATTTATTTGTTTCTCCTAATTTCATGATAATAAATATCTCTATCAACAACCGTACCTTCAGAGCAAAAGCATTGGCTGTTAGTTTCTTGACTCCAAAGTAAGCATCTGTAGGTCTTGACAGCTTGTTCACCTGATAAACAAAAAAACCAGTACTGATTTGACAAGTGACCAATCTCCACTAGAATATCTTCCTGGACTATGTTTGTATTTAAGTGCAACTGGTCACACTTAGAAGGTGAATTTACCAAGAAGCAAAAGTATCATTACCTGAAGCAGCTGCAATCTGCATTTCCTATGAACTTGAACACCAATGTCAGAATTCCTGATCTCTATTCCTCGAGCAAATGCTTGCAACCTGACAATTCCCATGACACAGCAAAGAGTTGCAACAGCTTGTCTCCTAACCAGGTGACCACGGATAAGTGCTTGTAGCCTTATTATGCCTTTGAGTGCCCAAAAAGCACGCCGAGCCTATACACAATTAGCTCAGATTAGGATATACGGAAAAAAAAAAACACTGATAGCAGCAATCAAGAGGGCGAAGCCGACAATCCAAACAGCTGAAAATATTACCAAGTATCCTCTAAACGCAGCCTGCACAGATGTTGCTGCAATCTCTTGTTGGATTCGATCTGCATCAGATAGTGAATCATCTTGAACAGGTGCAATCTCTTGTTGGATTTGAGACTCAGTTGGTTTTTCCTCGGGAAGTTGTATTTCATCGTCTGAGATCTCTTCAAGTTCTACATTTTGTGTCTCTAACATACCACTGCTTCTATCAACGGTATTGGTGGCTGCAATTGCAAAAGATGGAAGATCTGATACCACATCTGATTCTTCTACCTTTGAAGTAACAAGTACCTCTTTTCCACTCACAACTCTCTGCGCGTGATAACAATAGTTAGAATAAAAACCAAAAAAGCCAACTCATGTAATTGTATTGAGTTTGTAGCCTAAAACCATCCCACACAAATTCTCGATTCTGATCCAAATTCCACATAGTTAGACTAGCAATAATCACAAGTTATAGAAAAAAAAAAAAAAAAAAAAAAACTCTTTAGAAAGCGTTACCTCTTTTCCTTTGGAACCACTGGATTTGGATGTTTTTTTTCCAAGCAATACATTCTTTAACCATTTTGCAGACTTGCCCATGATGTATGGAACTCAAATACCTGCATTGTCCAAGAAACAACACAAAGCCAATATTAGTAAAAGATTGGAACATTTACTACTACCAATAATAGTCAAAATGAAGAAGATTAATTAGTTTGTAAACTTAGTTAAGCAAAAAAGGGTGATATCATTTTGTTATATAATCAACTCTAATGATAAGCTTGGAAAGATAAACCTTAATCATTAACGAAATGGAAGAATCAAGAAAGAACATAGAAACACAATGATTACCCTATGAATCATCAAATTTCGAAAATTTAAATAAAACGCAGGAATTGAAAATTACCGATGAGAAAAAACCAGATCTGGAACTCACACTGCAAGCAGAAGAACCCTAACGACTCAAAATCGACAACACCTGTTAGTCAAGTGAACAACAACAAACAGACGAAAAACACCGACAGAATCAAACAAGAAAACCCAAACAGTGAGATCCCTCTAAAATCCGACACTAGTCGAACAATGTCCTAAAAATGTTGGTTTTCAAGTTCGAGTAACCGTCGGATCTCTTAATAAATCCTAGTCCGATTCAGACCAAAAAAACATACAAAGGAGAAGACAGTAATATATACTATACCGTAAAGTAAGAAATGAATGAGATGTTAATAAAAGGCTTCCATTTGCGTCTCTCTCTCTTATTCCTCTTCCCGGAGCTTGATGCTCTGAGAAGTGTTCCTCTTTGGTGCTATAGTTTCAGTGACCAGAAGGAAAGAGAAAATATATTTATATTTTTTGTCCAACATACTGTATAGTATTTCTAATTTTTGTTTTTAGTTAAATTAAAGGATATTTCTAATTCTTTAACCAAAAAGTAAGCGCATCTCCAATCTTACGCCGTTGGATCATCTCCGAGATAGTGTTACTAAATTAATTTACTTTCGTACAGAAAAAATTTCAGAACTCGAAAGAGGGGAAAAAGAACAAGAGAGCAATTTTTTTTTTTTTTTNTTTTTTTTTTTTTTTTTTTTTTTGAATACCAGGAGGTTCTGACCCGAAACCTGTAATCCCCCAGGTCCGAAACCACATCATGTAATATTAGTTTCGTAAGCGTCACTCGAACCGGCGACCTCTAAGTTTCGTCTAGAATCTTTATCAATTGAGCTAATGAAACTTGGTACAAGAGAGCAATCTTAACAGAAATAAAAAGCTGAAAAGCCATTAAATGCGATAAATTAGAGAAAGAAAGTGCTGTATTAATCTAAGAAAATGTGTATGTCAGTCGTGTTAAATTAATATACATGTTGAAAATAAAAGATAACCAGGTGGTCGTATCTTGGTGGTAATGGACTCACGGCTGTGAGTACCGTCACCCGGGTTCGATTCTGGCCACAACGGATTTAATCTGGTTTCCGTTTGGTTCGTGGGATTAGTGTTTGGACCTGGAAAGTATTTGAGAAGCNTTAAAAAAAAAAAAAAAAAAAAAAAAAAAATTACAGATATTAAATTAAAATTGGTCAGATTTTGTCATATAGTCGTCGAGATTACTTCGAAAACAAGTGTAAGAATGCCGCTACGTTCTGTTAGGAAGCATTCGTGTAAATTTACATTCATACCCTTCCACTGTCGTTGAATATGAAAGATTAACAATTTTGTGCGAGTGAGGCACGTCGGTATTTTATTATTAGCCGTGCGATTGATTGTGCTTCCACGCGCGCAAATCAAACCGCTCCAGTGAAGTCTCGTTAACCGTTATGGGCCTAAGCCCAGTCCAAAATTAGAAAAACTAAATTTGATCATGGAAGAACTTGTGAGACATTTCATCAAACACTTTGTGCTCAATTTCTGAGGAGAGGTTCAAGGTCAGCAGAACGAAAAGCACAGCCAAAATTCGATAAAACCCTGAGGGACAGTGAGATGGAGAAGAAGAAAGCAATGCAAATCGAAGGTTACCCTATCGAGGGATTATCGATTGGAGGGCATGAGACGTGCATCATATTCCCATCTCTTCGTATTGCTTTCGACATTGGTCGTTGCCCACACCGCGCAATTTCTCAGGACTTCCTCTTCATCTCACACTCTCACATGGATCATATCGTAAGTATACTTTGCTTGAATACTCTGCAAAAAGACTTGAACTTTCCGGTTAGGTTTTGCAAAGATCGTTCTTTGACTTTTTTGTTTGAGAGCAATTTTGATAAACCCTTGTTGAGCCACCATGTGTTTCTTATCATTAGACTATTGCTCTGTTACTGTTTTGGTGACACATTCTCGGATTGTAGACCAAAAGGTTCATATTTGTTTTGCTAGGGTGGATTACCAATGTATGTTGCGACTAGAGGCTTATACAAAATGAAGCCTCCAACGATTATAGTACCCAAATCCATTAAAGATACTGTCGAGAGTTTATTTGAGGTTCACAGAAAATTAGATTCTTCAGAGCTAAAACACAATCTTGTTGGCTTGGACATAGGTAATTCAACCTCTGGCACTCATTGCAGCCAAAGATTTTGGGTTTCGTTTTTAACCTTGGGCACTTTTTGATGTAGGGGAGGAGTTTATTATAAGGAAAGATCTCAAAGTTAAAGCCTTTAAGACATACCATGTCATCCAAAGCCAGGTTTCTTTGATTAAGCTCACTTGAGTTTTTCGATATCTTCCTACTGTTTTGTGTCTTCGTTGAATTCATATGCTTTCGTGTGATATTTTGCAGGGTTATGTAGTGTATTCAACTAAACATAAACTCAAGCAGGAGTATATTGGCCTCTCTGGAAATGAAATTAAGAACTTGAAGGCTTCAGGTGTTGAGGTTTGTCTCTGATTTCCCTTAAATTGCTTGTCAATTTTTCTTATGTCGGTCTATCACAAAGTCAATAGTTTTGCAATGGTCTTTCCAAAATATAAGCCTGTTTAATTAGTTTGGATTTTGGATTGTAGATTACAAACAGCATAACAACTCCTGAAGTCGCTTTTACGGGAGATACAACGTCGGATTTTGTAGTTGACGAAAACAATGCGGATGCTCTCAAGGCAAAGGTTCTAGTCATGGAGGTGAATATTTGCTGCTGATATGTATTAGGAGAATGTGCGTGATTCTTAATGATATTCTTTTTCCTGGTCCAAGTTTCATGGCTTTGTATTAAAGGGAAGCTGTGTTGTCTCTATTTCCTCTTGTGCAGAGCACATTTCTTGATGATTCGGTGTCCGTTGAGCATGCCAGAGATTATGGACATATCCACTTATCTGAGGTCAGGATCCTCGTTTCTATGAAATCCCTTGTTACTCTCTGTCTCTTGATGCTCATAAAAGTTTTCCTATTTATTTTAATTGCAGATAGTGAATCATGCTGAAAAGTTTGAAAACAAAGCAATCCTTCTGATTCACTTTTCGGCTCGGTATACAGTGAAGGTGTGTCTTCTTTATCCAATCTGGTTACGAAACAGAAGAAAATCAGTTAGTTTCTTTCCTTGTAGAGGTCATTAATCTTTGCTCGTTTTCACAGGAAATCGAAGATGCGGTTTCTGCATTGCCTCCACCTTTAGAGGGACGTGTGTTTGCACTAACACAAGGATTCTAAACAGTAAATACTCTTGTAGGTTTTACATTTTTACTTTGTTTTTGTTGGCCAAGGATTTGTACTGCACAGGTAAACTGTGTAACTTTTAAGATTTATATCTCGAGAAAAAGAAAAAGAACATACAGAGTGCACCGAGGTGAACATTATCAGATAAATTCAGAGAAAATACAGTGCCACACGGTCAACAAAATGGCTGGAAGGCCAAGTAAATCAAAGTAAGACGCATATGATCAACCATTGAGTTCAGAATCAAGGTTTTAACTAAAACCATTTTTTCACTAATGAAATTAGAATATTTTATAAAGATAATAATGTAGAATTTCTGATGCAAACTTGTATTACATCTTGTCCCATATGATTATTATTATATCGATTAGTCAAATCTTTTTTTTTTTTGTGTCTGATTTGCAGCAAGTTTGGGTAGTGCCGCGTAAGGTAAGACTAACCATCCAAACATGAGATTGTATTATTTTAAACAACTCATATAGTAGTAATTTAATTGGGGGAAAGTGGTTTAGGCTAGTGGGTGGCAGTGGCACCCAATACAATAATGCTTCCATACAGGAGCGAAATCTATATCTTGAAGCTTACGGATGCTCGTGTCCCTCCTCAATTATTGAATAAAATCTGTTATACTTGTATTTTTCAATTGATTACTAGCCAAAAAATTAAGGGGGACATATTGAATTAATGATTTGAGATGATTTTAATAAATATTCAATAATATATGGTCCCAAAATATATTCTCTCTAATGCCCAAGTTAACCGGAGTTCGATTTTCATTCCAGACTTGGTTGTCTTATTTTCGGTATCTGGCGTTTTTTATTTTGCAGAGTCAGGTTTTTTTTCCTCAAGTAAACATTTTGTTTCCCANAACTCTTTGATCTCTTTGGCACTTGAAGAAGCAGGTATTTGGCGAGATCAAGCTCAAGTGGAATCACATAATACTGTTCTTCTGTCATCTCCGGCTATAACAAAGGAAACTCGCTGGTCAAAGCCAACTCAAGAATGGTTTAAATGCAATATTCATGTTTTTTGGCTTAATGACAGATCATACAGTGGTGCTTCATGGATTG
>OVAQ01002426.1:0-10333 GCA_900406345.1 Erysimum cheiri | reverse complement strand
TATTCATTTTTTAATTCATATTTCAGTTTTTCTTTCTTCAATAATAATTTTATAATTAACTAATAAATAAAATTTTGTAAATATATAAGATATATAATAGATATACCGTATTTATGAATCTTTATACATATAATGAAAATATTTATATTTCCGGACTAGAACGGATATCCGAAATTACAAATTTTAGTATTTGTGATTTTCTCGGTTTTTAACGATTATGAAATTTTAATATTTGTTTCACTTCATAAATTTACGGATATATGTACTTTCGAATTGGATCAAAGCGAATAACAGATCGAATCGAATACTACAGATATTTTGTCTACCTCCAGGCCTTATATAACATTGATTACGTATATTTCATAACATTGGTGTAGCTACGCATATTTTTCTCTAGTCTTAATTGAAAACTTCTAAGGGATATACAGTAGAACCTCTATAAATTAATACTAGATAAATTAATAACTTCTATAAATTAATAAATTTTTCCGGTCCCGATNCGAGTTAGGACTAGTGTAAATTTTGACACAATTCGATAAAATAATAAGATAATATTTTTTTTAGAAATCCTATGTCAATATATAGTCCCATTAATACTATAAATTAATAATTTTATGAATATGTCAAAATATATTTATATATATGTTATATATGAAAATATTTAGTGAAATATGACCCTTGTGTTGTTTGTTTTTTTTTGAATTTGCATTAATTTTTGTTAAAATTCTTTTATAGTATTTCTAATGCATCTAAAACTTTTGATATTATCTGTTAGACATAATAATCATTTTTACTTGTAATTGATTCCAGAAAAGTATTAATTATAACAAAAAAAATAACTTTTTAAGTATTTTTTTTTTAAAAAATTACGAAATAAGGTAAAATTCTCTATATTAATTTATAAATAAATTAATACCTCTATAAATTAATAAAATTTCAGGGTCCCAATGTTATTAATTTATAGAGGTTTTACTTCTTTTTTTTTTTGGTAGTCTTTATAGAGGTTTTACTGTATTTGATCTAAAAATATTAATTCGTGTAAAAAAATTCATTTTGAAAAAGAAAACGATTTCTTTTGTTCTAGCAAGAAGTAATCTTCTTCTTATACTTCGTTGTTCCTCTAACAATCTTATTGATATGACATATATAATATAATGTACATAATAACATAAACAAATGGACCAAGTCAGTACTCATGAAGTAGAGGTTCAAGTACTAGTAAATCGAGTTAGTAGCGGCCAAAAGAGCAGCACCGAGCCCAGACATATCTTTGGTATGTTTGATCGCAACGTGACTTGCAAGCTTATGGCCAAGAAGCTCGACTAGTGCGTCTTGCATATGCTGTCGATACTGCGGGTACTTCTCATAGAGTGCACCGTCCATAGCCACAACGGTTCTTTTACCAGAACCCATTCTTTTGGTGTCTTTTTCAATCTTCTCCAGAACTGCCACTATACCAGCTCCTGCTAGACGCCCTCCGCGTTTCACTACTGTGTCACACACTTCCACGACTCTCCTCCTCGCCTTTAGATTCGCCTCTACCTGTTTCCAAATATTCGATCGGATTAATACAGTTTATCCAATTTCTGGATCATGTGATTCTTTTCCTTGTATGCGTATATAGATATTAACAACTTACCTCTAAATTGTTGTGTAGGACTGATCCAACAATCTGAAGATCATCTGTATTGTCCTCTTGCATTTTGCATAGATGCTCGGTCCTATACAAAATTTACAATAATTAACAACTAAAAATGTCCGTTAGGAATGTTACTACATTTTCTTAGCTAATCAAGTTTCAAAAGACCCTATCTAAAACCCGCGGCCACTTTGGTTCGGTTTGGGGATGAGCATATTAACCAAACCGAATCAAAGCTGAACCGACATGTTTGTATCAAAATGTGTTTATGACCATACTGGTTTTCCTGGTATAAACCGAACAAACCGAAATCGTAACTGGAAATTCAAACTGAAGCGAATAGACTGAAATACACTAAAGTTTAAATTCCATCAAACTGAACGAAACCGAATTACAAGTGGTTTTAATTTGGTTTCATTTTCTACAAAATCGATAAAACCAATAACCAAAAATACTCTGCTGAAACCAAACCGTAAACCGAATTTCCCGTCCCTACCTAAATCACTTACAATCTCTTAGAAGCACAACCAAACGTGGACATGGAGAAAGATACCTGAGTGAAAAAGGAGTGGAGAGTTTGACAGGAACAAATTTTCCGAACAAGTCACTAGTTTCACACATTTGAAGCAAAACCCTCCTTACAATTTCACCAAGGTACATCCCTGAGATCATCTTCTCATATAACTTCATCCACATAGAAACAGTAAACCATTGTAAAACTTGTGTCACCAATACAATAACAAAACAAAAAACATAATATTGTTAGAGAAAGGATAAAATTCTACTACATGTTCACCAGGATTCAAGCTTTCCTCATCCATCTCTTCATCAAAAATGGTTCGCGGAAGGATCTTAGAGAACCCTCCCCATTCCGTGTTTATGATCTGATTCCAAATCAAAACAGTTTTAGGCATGAGAAGTGAACAACTACAAACCTAAGTACATATATAAAAAAATCAATAATACCGTTGTTCCAGAAGAAGATTTGCTTTGGAGTTTAGGAATTGCATGTTTTTGCTCTACATAACAAGCATTAGTCCCAGTGCCAAGAATCACACCAACCATCACATCCTCATCCCAATACCTTGCTCCAGCTAATGTTCCCACTCCATCATTTACCTTAAACACACAAAAATCAACACACTTACAATATGCACAAGACAAGACACAAGAGTTTCCATCTACTATTTTTGAGAAAAGGCAACATACGAGAGCAGAAACTCGCATATCGAGTCCATGTGATTCCATAGCTTCATTTAAACAAGCAACGATGTTTTTTCCTTCCTGCAACAACATTTTAAGGGTTACCAAAATTTACAGCCACATGATAAGAACTTAGGGGACAAAAAATATGATCATAACACTTAACACACCATTCCAGACACATTAAACCCTTTAGTCCATTTGACTAATGTCCCTGAATCAATAGAGGTTTGATTCACAGGGAATGAGAAGGTAAATCCAATCTCCCTTTTCCTCCCTTGTTCCAACCAAAACCGCCCCGGATCCTCCTTTGCAACAAAACTTGCTAGCTTCGAAGCAATGAACCCGAAAAGCTCCTAAAACATTCAAACAAAACCATCCAATTAAAACAAATCAACACTCATTAATGTATTTAAAGATCTGATTCATTACCTCACTTGTACCAATCATAAGCTTCTGAGGAATAGATATTTGTTCAGATTCAGCATCTACAACACGCTTTTCCTTCCCTCCTAATTGCACGCTACGCACTCGAAAATTCGTACCTCCTAAATCCAATCCATAGAACAACCCTTCCTCATTCCTATAACCATTAAAAACAAAATTAAAATCTTAAAGACTATAACCATATATTTTTTTCTTCCTAATGTCTAATAAGTTCGTTCCATAGTAAAAAAAAACTTAATCATATTTATATCACAAATTATATAATGTAACAAGAGAAAAGAAAAAAGAAACATTACCCAGAAGGCAAAGCGTCAACATAAGTCAAGATCATCTGTAGATCTCCTCCTCCTTCAACAGCTAGACCAGCTCGCATGTCATTAGCAATGGCGTTGGTTACGTTGCGTAGGTATGGTGTAGGAGTGTTGCAGTCGTTTTGAAACTTGGTTAGTATAGGACATGTTGAAGGTGAGTTAGATCGAACGGCGGACATCACGATGCAATTGGAGCGACGAGATGAGAAGGTGAAGGATTTAATGGTTGGGGTGAAAACAGGGGAAGCAAACATGAGTGACATTGTCTAAGTTTGGTTATGATTTGTATGAACGAAGATCTTAAAGGTCAACTCTCAAAATTAAAATTTTATAAAATTTTCTCAAGTTGCTCTGCTACTTGCTTACTTTACTTATTTGATTATACTGTTGGGTTTTAAGAAGAAGTAGTTTTTTCCTTCTTTTTTTTGTCCACTAGAAGATGCAGGGGTTTTTTTTTCAACTAGGAGCAGTTTCTTGTTTCTAATACGTCAACTTATTTTTTGTTTCTTTTCTTTTTTTCTTTTATATGTAAAAAATATGGCGATAAAAAATATATATAAATATTATGTCACTATAAAAAAAAAACAAAATTATTTGGGATGAGAAAATATAAAAAGAGTTTAACTCTAATGCATAGGTACTTCAATAAACATATAAAAAATAGCCTCAAATTATAAATACATGACTATGTTCCATTAAAAAGGTATGCAAAACAATCTTTGACAACTTATATTATTAGAATATATGCAAAACCATCGAACAAAACCATTGAAATATGCAGAAAGGATGACTATTGACTAATCTAATCTATGATCATATAATAATATATGTAAAACCATCGACTGAATTACAACAATATGCATATATGTTAAAATAGCAAAAGGCTGTTAGTATTACTAATCTATATATGAAACTCATAATTTATTAATAAACATGTTCCCCGTCCCTAGGGGTGTCAAGTTGGTTAAACCAACCCAAACCAATCCATACCCACATAGATTCAATACTTAATGGATAATGAGTCAACCCAACTCATTTAGTAAATGGTTTGAGTTAACCCATAACTCATTTAAATTATTGGATTAATGGGTTAAATGAGTTGATCCATTTAATATTTTTTTATAATTTAAATAATAATCACAATTAATAATTAATAGTTAATCTACTACTATCACTATAATCATCATCATCATAATCACTATCATCATCATCATCACCATCATCGCGTTTTTGGCGGGAAAAATTTGTGAAAACGTATTTTTCGCCGAAAAAATTTGTGAAACCGCGTTTTTGGTGGCAAATTTTTTAAGAAAACGCGTTTTTGGCAGGAAAATTTATGAAATCGCGTTTTTGGCGGGAAAATTTATGAAAGCGCGTTTTTGGCGGGAAAATTTGTGAAAACGCGTTTTTGGCGGGAAAGTTTGTGAAAACGCGTTTTTGGCGGAAATTTTTTTGTGAAAACGCGTTTTTGGCGGGAAATTTTTTGTGGAAACGCGTTTTTGGCGGGAAAATTTGTGAAAACCCGTTTTTGGCGGGAAAATTTTGTGAACCCGCGTTTTTGGCGGGAAATTTTTTGTGAAAACGCGTTTCTGGCGGGAAATTTTTTGTGAAAACGCGTTTTTGGCGGAATTTTTTTTGTGAAACCGCGTTTTTGGCGGGAAAATTTTTGTGAAAACGCGTTTTTGGCGGGAATTTTTTTGTGAAAACGCGTTTTTGGCGGGAAAATTTTGATATGATAATGATGATGATATAATAATGATGATAATATGAAAATAATGATGATGATGATTATATAATAATAATAGTGATATAATATATTATACTTGATGAGTTAATAGTTAACTCATAAACCATTGCAACCCAACCCATATGACCCATCAACCCATTGAACCATTAACTCATTTGAACCATGAACTCATTATGACCCATTTATTAAAACCATTAAGCTAATGAGTTGGTTTGGTTTGAGTTGACCCATAAAGTTTGACCCATTTTGACACCCCTACCCGTCCCTATTGAGTATTTTCTTCAAAACGTTTCGGAGACTTGAAACGTCATGAATTTGACGTTTTCGTGCTTCATAGTCGTTTAGTTCTCATCTAAACGCTAGATGCTCAGACAACGTTTAGACAACCGCCTAACATTGTACATATCTTATTTTAATGTATATTTTTAATTTCCAACTATATAAATTTAAATTTGTAAGTTTACTTACATATATATGGTTATAAATATGCATAAGTTGTTTGATATGAACTAAATAAATGTTTTTGTCTACTTTTTTTATGATTTAATATTTATATTTTTAATATATATTTTTATATAAACTTTTATCTATAACATTATATTTATAACATCATATATTTATAGTAATATTTTAAACTGTAAACATCTAAACTACCTAAAATTGCTTATGTTAACTAAACGTTCTATGCGTTAGAAGTTAGGTCAAATTTAATTTTTTAAAAATCAGTCAATTATCATTGTGTCGTGTATGTTCTATGCGTTAGAAGTTAGGTCAAATTTAATTTCTTAAAAATCAGTCAATTATCATTGTGTCGTGTATAAGTCATTTATAATTGATAAACAAAATTACATATATATTTAGACACAAATCTTAAACGGGATTAAACGGGTCCACTAAGCTTAAAAAGCCGAACTAAAGCTGTAGATCCACCCTTCTCTTTCTTGGGACCAACTCTATAAACTGTAAAGGCCTTTATGCTCAAACTTTTGATATAAGTAAGAAACTACGCTCAAAATTTCACACAATAACAAAAAATGTTCGTAACAGGGTTAGCAAAAATAATATTATCAAAGGATTCAGGGAGAACAGAGTGACTTATTTATTAATGACGAGCGAGATACAACAATGACTTAGTCCCGGTTCGACAGTTACAACGGCTTCTGCCGAGCCGCGGGTGTTTACGAGAATAGACAAGATATTTTTTCTAAGTGTTTATGGCTAAAAACGAAACTCTTTCTATTCTCTGGATAATGACTTCTGCCCTCCTTTGTCCAATGGTCTCTCTGCCATTTATAGGGGAGGTTAACCCTAAAACTTCCATTGTCTCCTCTGCTATTTACGATTTTGTCCTTCTGATTTTCATGAGTTTTTTTTAGGAAAAAGGGGCCATTAAGACTTTAAAAGATGTTTTGGGCTTCCTAACATGTAGGTGCAAAGCCTATATCCAACACAAAAGAATCTTCCATAACTGAGAATGTAATATATGCTCCAATACCAAACTTCTAAAGCGAATCAATAAAGATAATTAAAAGGTTATAATAGTTTGATTTGATTGTATTCCATCTTATAAAAAGGTAAACGTACATATTTTGTTGATTTAAAGGCATGGAGTTCAAAGTGTTACTAGAGCGTAATTCTCTAATAAATAAATTTAATTACCGACCTGCAAACATTACTCCTCTTCTTCTAGCTTTTAATTTGTAAATAACATAATTCCCTTCTTTATGCAACCTTGAATCCTTGATCTTTCTATGGCAAACATAAAGCCACTCTCTTGTATTTGCATAATAAATAAAGCATAATATAAAATAAATCAACGTGAGAAAATGTTATAATTTGAAGAAACAACTAATACAAGTCGAATCGAAATCATAGAATGAGAAAGAAAAAAAAAAAAAAACGACACTAGTCTTTCACTCTTGACTAGGCCACTACACCATAATTCTAGACAATTAAATATACTAACTTTTTTTCCTAAATATTACAATCCATTGCTTCACAAATTCCACTAAAAAAACTTACAAATCCAAATTGTGTAAAGTGCAATACTTTTTAAGGCTCGGAGACTTTATAGATAACTACAAAGCAAGGAAGTATGGCCTTGGGATTAAACACAACCAAGTCATCGAGGCTTGTGTAGACCCCAGCGGCCCCGGCGACCGAATCATACGAGCCAGAACCACTTTCATCTTCCGGCGCGTCGCTCTGCACGCGCCTCACTCTTCCGGCAATCACGCGACACACAAGCATCGCCCTCCGTTGGTCAAAACACCTCAACGCTTCGTGTGCTCTTCCACTACTCGCAGTGGTCCTCACGCCCTTGATCTCCTCCCTTCCTTCGCCATTGCCTAAACGCACTGTTTTCGCGTGGAAGCCGTGGCGGATAATGGTGCAAACGCGGCAGCCAGGAACAGCGGAGCAGAGAGAGGTCGAACCGCGAGAGCCGAGTGAGCAAGAAACGGTGGTACAGTGAAACCGGAGGAGCTCATTGCCGTCGGCGGCTGATCGTGGCTCTTTTCTTGTGGAGGCATGTGCATCAGACTTGACCGCGTCGCGACAATCTTCAAACCGTTGGATTGTGCGCTGAGTGTTGTGGACTTTTAATATCCGTTCGATCTTGTAGATGGGACTGTCTTTACGTAACCAGCTAGATTTGAAGATGATGTCCACTATGTTTCGCCCTGAATCCTCTGGCCCCAACTCCGACACTGTTATCAAAATTAACTACATTACAAAAACATCTTTACATTTTCTTTTTGTCTATATTGAGATGGACATCCTTAAATGTACCACTAGTAGAAGGAATCCAAGATTCTTTAGATCATTACAAAACACTTAATACATAATAATCCATTTAGTAGTAAAAGTCTAAAAGCTTATTCGTTTTTTCTGTTTTGTTTGGTTTTAGTTTATTTTAGTCCAATTTTGTTTGCTCTAAATCCATGTAAATAAAACTATATTTCCAGCTATAGTTCAAACTAAACTTCACGCCCATATTTGCAAATTCCAAAAGATATTTGAAAAAATCCACTAAAATTTTGGTTGAAAGTACGTAATATATATAAAAAAACCGCAAAGACAAAAAAAGAAAAGAAAAATCAGAACCCTAGCTTTTTTTTTTTTTTTTTCGAAATCAGAACCATAGCTAGAGTGATAGATTAATAATGTTGTTTGTCGCCTAAGTAATTTCGACATAAAATATACTAATCTTTGTACCATGAATCTGTAATATACACATGCTGCTGTACATACATAGCCAATAACAACGACGTGAAATAAAAAACACATATCCAAAAACAACGACAAGACATGCCAGATTTATGGCCCCAATTACGAGAAAAATAAAAATAAAAGACATACCATTACCAATGTTTTAATCTTCTCGGAACTAGCTAAAAGAATCCAAAAGAGGAAATAACTTAATTTAATTTTGATAATAAATTTTAGCTAAACCAAAAACAGGTTTGAGTTAAATTAAAATTTTATATATGCTCTGCTTAATTTATCAACCAAGAAAAATTTATATGTCTGATCTATAATGTCATAATAGCTATGAAGAAAAAGTTTTAATTTTATATATATATATTTTTTTTTTCACAGAAACCCATTATATTAGCTATCGGCTGGGGACACTCCGAAATGGATATAATTTTTAATTTTATATAAAGATATAATTTAAGCATACCGGCGTGACGAACGGCTTGATGAAGCTCCAAGGCTTCAAGCTTAGGGAAAACCTCCCCACACTGAGGACATGCACATATCCTTGGTGCTATTGGATACCTAATTATACAAACAAATCATTTACTAATCTCTCTCTTTAAAGAAAATCACATAAAATTAACCTTTTACCAAAAAAAAAAAAGAAATCACATAAAAAATTATTTAAAAGTAAAGTAAGATAAAAGAAATTATATTGTACCTGCTTGGATCAACAATCATGTGGCACTCATAGCAACCAGAGAGTTTTCTAAAGTGCATCCCTTTAGAAGATGAATACGACGTGTAAGCACCACAACCGTTGGATCTAACTGAAGAAGATTCACGGGTACTGACGGGATTTCGGGTCAACAACCGGGTATCTTGACCAAGATTGCTACTCTCAGGGGAATGATCTGAGCGATGAATCACGCGGGCATTACTGTAAATAACATCGCTAAACTTACAAAGAGAAGAGCCACAAGATGATGATGTAATCTTTGATGGTTGGTGCACTCGTGGCCCTTCGATTTGTTTGCAGCTCAAGAGGTTCTTTATCTGACTCCATGATGAAGAAGACGATGATGATGGTACTGTCTTTTGCTTTAGCTTTTGCGTTTGAGGCTGAGGCTGTGGCTGAGGTTGGGACGTTTTTTTCTTTCTGTTCTTCTTCTTTGTGTCTGAAGATAAACGCGTTTGCGACTGAGTTTGTTCCGGTATGAAAGGGAGAGGAGCCATGAAGAAAAGAATATTGAAGACAGTGTAAATTAGATTACACTGTCGATAATATATAGAATATACGATAAAGAAGTGAGAGAGAAGAGAGATAGAGAAATATAAAGAGAGAGAAGTCTTTGTTTTGTTGTTTTGCTTTGTGTTTTTGGTGGGAAAGGATCGGAGAAGACAAAGTTATCGAGTGGGATCAACCTATTCATATAACTAATCCATAAGTATATATAGAGTTTGATTCAATGTTTATTTAATATTCAGAAGCACATAATATATATGTTTGATAGTTCTACTTGTATCCAACCATACAAAACGTTGACACAGATCCAGATTTAGATTTTGGTGTATAATGGTAATATACACTCGTCATAAAAATAACAAATTAATTATTTTAATTGGAGTAGGTGATATCAACTACAAACATATATATGATTCTTGATTATATAGAATTGGTATCATTAGCAATATAGTGGAGTTGGCCACCGTTCTGTTTGTCTTTTTGTTTCTCCATGTTCTTAGAAAATTCAAAGAAGCTGCGGCAAGACATTACTCCAAAAC
>OVAQ01002424.1:0-12852 GCA_900406345.1 Erysimum cheiri | reverse complement strand
TCTTGAACACCTTAAGTGTTCTTGGGTTATTTATGCTCTAACGAGACAAAACAATCCGAAGTGTTCCCTAGCATCGTAAAAGCTTCTCCTTCCTCTTTGTACAGCTGTAATGGCAATATCGTAAATAAGTAGTAACAGAATGGTCAATTATTGTCAACATTTAATGTAATTCTCAACTCCTCAAATCCCACCATTTTCTTCCTCTCCTCCATAATTGATTTTTTTTTGTTCGCTTCTTCAACTAAATAAATTTTTAGAAAACCAAAAAAAAATTGTAGAGAGAGAAAACCTCAGAGGAGAGAAAGAGAAGACGACGAAGACAGGAGAGACAGAGAGAGAGAGGAGACGACCATTTTGTCAAGAGAGAGAGAAGACGGAGACAACAATGGCGGAAGCGAAGGAGGAGAATAGGGAGAAAAATGAAGAAGAAGAGAGCGTAAAGCTTTTCGTCGGACAAATTCCGAAACATATGTCGGAATCTCAACTCTTAACATTGTTTCAAGAGTTCGCTGTCGTAGACGAGGTCAATATCATCAAGGACAAGATCACACGCGCTTCTCGAGGTTTCTTTTTAAAAAAAAAAAAAAATCTTCTTCTCATCCTCTGTTTCTCTTTCTTCTTCCTTCCATTTAGTTTTTTCGATAATTCGAGAATGTGGTTTTTAATTGGCGTGATTCGTCGAGATTTATTTGAATTTAGAAAACCCTAATTTTGTTTTCTCTGGATTTAGGATGTTGTTTTCTGCTATGTCCATCGAGAGAAGAAGCAGATAAGTTGGTCAATGCTTGCCATAACAAGAAGACATTGCCTGGGGTTAGTTTTTTTTTTTCTCTGACAGTTTTTTTGTTTTGTTTTCTGGGTATTAATTTTTTCAGATGCTTGAATGTGATTGATGTTCTGAAGTTTTTAATAAATTGAATTTTCACATCGCACAATTTTTTTACAAGAATCTCGAGAAATAATTATTCTTTTAATAATTAATCTTATTTTTCCAAGTGCATTGTACTTGTTTCTGTTAGAGTCCGTAATTGGCAAATTGTGATTTTGATACTTATTTCGCACGAAGCAATTCCTTTCTATTTAAGTGAACATCAATTTCCTTTGCCCGAATCAGAATCGAATCTTTCGATTTGAGGGTCAGTTTTGTTGGAATCTTTATGACATCGTTTCTTCATACCCAAGAAACTGCAATCAATCGTAAAACTAGAAAATTTCTAGTATGAGATCAATGTCAGTCTTAAATCGAGGCAAAGTGTTAGTTTCATCATTGTTTTTGTGTGAACCTGCAAAATCTAGGCAAGATAATGCAACATTGAGAGTGTGATTAATTGGGATGAATTCTGTGTGTTTTTACCATCTTGAACAATGGTTCTTTTGATTTATGCTTATCAAGCTTAGATCCTTATTGGTCACTAACTACCTTTTCTTCTAATGTTTTGTCAGGCATCCAGTCTATTGCAAGTAAAGTATGCAGATGGCGAATTGGAAAGGCTAGGTAATGCGATTTCAACTGCTTCTATTTGTGATTTCATTCTCTATTGTCAATTGATGGATGTATTCCGCAATGCAGAGCATAAGCTTTTTGTTGGTATGCTTCCAAAGAATGTCTCTGAAGCTGAAGTTCAATCTTTATTCTCCAATTATGGGAGCATTAAGGATCTACAGATTCTAAGAGGTGCTCAACAAACAAGCAAAGGTTATTATATCCTTCTCTGAGTCCCGTCTTTTTTCGCTGTTGTGATATTTGGTTTCACTAGTATGCTTTACCAAGTTTTGACCTTTTTGTTGTTGTTGTTAGGCTGTGCTTTTCTTAAGTATGAGACAAAAGAACAAGCTGTTGCTGCCATGGAAGCCATCAACGGAAAACATAAAATGGAGGTAAGTAAACACTTTTGCTAGTTTGAAAACTTATCATTTGTAAACACAAGACTTGTGTGTAGAGTGAAAATTTCATCACTTTTTCTCTTTTTGTTTTCTTCTTAGGGTTCCACTGTTCCTTTAGTTGTCAAATGGGCTGACACAGAAAGAGAGAGACACACAAGAAGACTTCAAAAGGCTCAATCTCACATCGCTAGACTATCTAACGCTGATCCGACAAATCCCTCATTGTTTGGAGCATTACCCATGGGTTATGCTCCACCATATAATGGATATGGTTATCATGTAAGCAAGCCTAACGTTGGCTTTAGTTCAAGCTATATAAGATTTGCTTTATCCACCTTTGTAATTAATAAAATTTTCTCCTTTTCATTTCCACAGCAGCCTCCTGGAACTTATGGTTACATGCTACCACCAATTCAGAACCAAACTGCATTTCCCAATATGATTGCTCAACCAAACCAAGGTAATAACAACGCATTGCAAGGAACATCGCCTGACTCTGTGCCACCTCGTTTGGCCCGCAGAAACTTTCCTATGCCTCCTGCAAATTACATGGGCTCTGGTTATCCCGCTGTACGAGGTCTTCCTTATCCGTTGGCTTATCCTAGAGGAATTGTGAGTCCTCGCCCTCTAAGTAGCTCTCCTGGATCCATATCACCTGGCATGTCAACACCTTTAGGAACCGGTTTGAGTTCTGTGGTTCAAACCGAAGGTAAGTGTTAAGACCTTATTATCTTTCTTCTCCATTTCTTCAGACCTGAAACGTTATTGGTTCTTCAGGTCCGGAAGGTGCAAACCTTTTTATCTATAACATACCTCGGGAATTCGGGGATCAAGAACTCGCGGCTGCATTTCAACCTTTCGGTATTGTTCTGAGCGCCAAGGTTTTTGTAGACAAAGCCACTGGTGTAAGCAAATGTTTTGGTAAGCTCTCTTTTGTTGTCTGGTTTTCTCTCTTTAAGACCGATTCATTGTTAAAGTAGAAACTAGAAAGAATGCATCGTTTTGTTGTTGCTGTTGGTTGCAGGTTTTGTTAGTTACGACTCACAAGCAGCCGCGCAGAACGCTATTAACATGATGAATGGTCGCCATTTAGGCGGTAAGAAATTGAAAGTCCAGCTTAAGAGAGACAACAACAATGGCCAACAGAGTAGTAATCCTTCCTTAAACTCCTAAAAGGCACTCTGAACCATCTCTTCTCTTCAACTTAAAAGTTCATAACAGAAAGAAAAAAAAAAAAAAAAAAAAAAGCTAATGGGTCGACCCAGTTCAAGATTTGGCTGTTCTTGAATGGATGCATCTGTATGAATCCAAATCTCATTGTGGGTCAAAATGTCCCATCAACTCAAAAGCTGCAAACTGGATCATCTTTTTTTTTTTTCTTTTTCTTTTCTGCAAATAACAATTTGTAATTTATGTGTATTATTGAAATTCATGTAGACATTTTAAGATTTATTAACATTCAAAATTCATTGAATTTTACTCCAATTTTTTTTATGATCTGATGTTGTCTTTAGAAGAAAGATTCAGTTTTCCAAAAAATCAAGAGAAAAATCAATCAGATTATCTTGCTACATAACCAAACAGCACACACAAACAGGCAAACACAACACATGGAGAGGGACTTCAACAACAGTCAACAGACAGGTTCAGCCCTTGTTGAACCCTAAAATCAGACTTCTCACCAACAATCCCTAAAGACCCTAACAAATTGGACAGTAATCTCTGTATTGATTTACAGACACAACTAGTTTTCTTCCTTCTTGTTTGTTTTCTGCAGCAGATTGAACAGAAAAAAGGAAAGCAACATAGAAATGAGGTTGTCACTGGTGAAAACGTGGAAAATGCAGATCAGGCTTAGATTAGAGGATCATTGCTTCATCTTAGTCGCTTGTGCTTGAGGTCAAAGTGTTGTTTTTGTTGTCTGTGAATGATACTATTGGAGAGCCTTTAGGGCTCCAGTCTTCAGAGATACTGGTGGTTGAAACTCTAGCATTGTTGTTGAGCTGGCTCAAGAAGCATTTCTCTATCGAGCCTAATGATCCAATATCGTTTTCATCTTCGTGGGTAGAGCGGCGGTTGAGATGTTCTTGTTGCTGTTCTTCTTCTTCTTCTTCTCCGCATTCCGAATCTGTGCCTTGTGATTCACAGCTGACTTCCATGTCTTGTGCATTGTCAGAATCAGAGTCAGTTTGGGAATTGGATGAGTGAGATGGAGAATATCCTTCTGAGCCGGTTGCAGTTTCTTCTCGTTCAGCTAGTGTCCTTGTGATGAGAGTCTTAAGCAAGTTCATCACTTGAACAGCATGCATAAGAGCCGTTAATGGATCTGTCATCTATAGTTAAAGCATGCAAGAATCAAATGTTAGTAACTTCAATAATTCTTAAAAAAAACACTATGCGATATTGAATAAGGTTATGTTTTTTTTTTACCTGAGTCATATTAGGAGCAAAAACCATAGCTATATTCCTAGCATTCATTTTGTTGGACTCTTCTTCCTCGACAACATCAGCCATAAGATCAACAGCCCAATTGAGCAAAGCAGACTCAGTTGGCTTCAACTGCTTTATGAGTTCAACAGATTCATCCTCGGTGTTGCAATTGAGAACTTCCTCAGGAGAAAGACCGTCGAGCACTCCACAAGGTAACTCTCTAAACCAAGCTTTAATAAGACCAGCCAAGCAATGCACATCAATGTTATCAGGTACAATACCTCTGTTTAGTTGGTCTCTCACATGTTCCTCTTGGCTGTTCTCAGGGTTTATCCTGAAAATTCCTTCAGCCTATACGCACAAAAAAACAAGAGGTATATAGATATATCAAAATTCAAACTGCTATAAAAATTCTCAAAAAAATCTGAATTTGATTTTCAATTTCCATTACCTTGAGACCTCCTTGAGAATAAAGCCTTTGTTGCATTAGTAATAGAATAGTTGGGACACTGTTTCCTTTCACGTCATAAGAACATTGCATTGATTCCGCCGAGACTCCAAACACACTCACACTGCATTTATTAAACAATCTAAAGCTTTTACAACTTTCAAATTGTAGATTTAATAATTAATCATCAATTAAGAATCTATAATTGCAGATCCAGTTTCAGATTTCCAAAGCTTTAAATGATCCTTGATTCGAGAAGTAGCAATCGAACAGTTAATATACCTTGCACTAGGGACTCGACATGGGATCTCGACTTGAAGCTCATGTGGGAGACCTAGAAAGCCATGGAATCGATCGAATGTTACATGAGTGATATGTCGTACATTTGTTGGCCATCCGATCTCCATGTGATGAACGGCGGATGAAATCCCTCCGCCTCCGCCTCCACCTCCGACTCCGCCGTCATCTTGTCGATTATCCACACGGCAAGATACCACCGATTTACGCAACGCCGTCAAAAGAAACTCCACAAGAGATAGTTGCTGCTGATTCTGCTCTTCTTCTTCTTCCTCCTCCGCAGTCGATTTTCTCCTTCCTCCTTTTCCTCTGCCACAACCTCCGCCTTTGGTCATCATCACAAGCCCCGTCATTAGAAACTACTCACAGAAGAAGAGACAAAGATCGCTCGAAGATTTTCGCAGCTTCTCTCTCTATATCTGGACTTTGTGCTTCTTCTTCTTCTTCTTCTCTCTCTTTGGAAGTGAATTTGATTTTGAAATTCTCAAAAAGGTTGGTTTCTCTTTTTTTATTTAATACAGTATATAATTTTTTAATTTGGTTTTGAATTTTGTCTTTTTGGTTGGATATCAAAACCAACGGCCACTCATTTCAAATTTCTCTCCCTCTAGAGCTATTTATTTTATGCTTTTTATCGTATGTGGCTTTTATTGGAATCACGTTTTACCCTGTCAACTTCTCTATATCTACAACTATGCCACTCTTATCTAATTGGTTCTTCGCTGTTGACGTGGCGTTTCATTTATGGATCAACTGGATTTGATTTCTATGTCAACCGTCAAATTGAAATGAACTCCAAAATGAAATGTTTTGACAAAAAGAAACTAAGAATGAAACTGAAAAGGGAAGAAGAGTTTTATTTTTTCTTTGGTTTTGTGCTAATAATTCCTTTTTATTTATAATAAATTTCTAATTTTTATATTTAAATGTAAATATAATTATAAACCAAAATATTATAAGAAAATGTATTGTTGGGATTTATTTCCCCCATCATGTAATGTAATGACCAATCAGATCACGATACATGGATATAATTTCTTTTTAAACATTTTTTACCTTTGAAAAAATGGTGAACCAAAAGTTTATTAATGAAACCGGTTTACTAACATCGGTTATAAATATATAATTAGCACACAGAAGAAAAGTTAAGTGTTCCGCCGCGCCGCTAGGGTTTTTCTTGTATGTTGTGTGAGGAAGATGCCGCCGAAAAATTCGTGTCGGGTGAGTCGATTTTTCTTTTTATTTAGAACGAGCTGCAACTATTTAGATCCTTACACATTATATTTTTTCGATATCTAGCTTGTTGAATTTGAAATATATCTTTATCATTTTATACCAGTAATGTAAAAATCAATTAAAAGATTTAGCATTTTTTCATCATGAACGGTTCTCCAGAATTAAATTATGTTTAAATTTTTTGATTATCTTAGCGGCAATATATGTCATGAATCTCAAATGTAATCACCATAGATATGATGGTTAGTAATAAGTGATAGAAGCGTATTAAATATTTTAAGCCGATTGGGGTAAAGGAGATATGAGATTTCATTATTCAGGTACGGTTTCGAATTTTCAAATATCCTAATTTTTGAACTCTTTGTTACCTTTGCTATCCAGGAAATCCAATTCAAAAATTATCATTTTTATTGGTCTTTTTATGAAACACCATATATCAATCTATTTTATGATATATATATATATATATATTTTATATTTTTTTTATTTTATTGCTCTTACTGTCTTACATCAGTTTATGTGGATTTTATTGTTTTCTCTCCTTTGGTGATAAAAGGATATATTCTGGGTTTATGAATAAGAACTTCCATCAGAACTACTATAATATTTGAAACTAGTATGCAAGATTTGAATATTGCAGTCAATGTTTGATCTTAACTTTTCTTAATTTACTAACAAGTTCTGAGCTTTTGTTTTTAGGTCATGTTTCAACAGAAACAATATGAAAAAGGAGCATCATCATCATCAATGTCTATTTCTCAAAGAAAGACACGATCAATGTCTAGATCTGAAATAAAAGCATCATCAGTATCTATTCCCGAAAGAGAAGTTCTAACAACATCTACTGTTAGAGAAGTCCTAACAAAATCTAGTGTTAGAGAAGTTCTACCAACATCCAGACTTAGAGTAAGTAATTTTTCTTCCAAGTGTTTAATGATTTACTATTTTGGCCATGGCGAAAATTATTTAATACTTCTAATCGATCAGTTGGTGAAAATTACTGAGTTTAAAATAATGTATATTGTTGGTTACTTGTTTTGCTGTTTTGGAGTCCATGACTGTAACATAGCAAAAGGAACAGTAGACTTGGCACAATTTTTTTACTAACAAGTAGAGTTGAAACTAGTTGGGCCAAATATAAAATTAATTTGGGCTTTGATTAAAAAAAAGCTGTGTTGGGCGGGCTTTGATTAAACGACTTTGATAAAAGAAAAAATAAAGAAGTCACGTGTTCTCTCACGTGATTGTCTTCATCGTTGTAACTGACGGAGAAAAAATGTTAGGGTTTGAAAATGTGGCTGGGCCAAATAATCTGATAAGCTACTAGTGTGTGTCGTCTATGGCAGAGAGACTAAGTGTCATTATATCTAGAAATTAACCTCCTTGTTTTTACATATTTACTGTTATGCCACTATACCCTGAGTTAGATTTCACTTCTTCTTCTTACCATATATTCTGATTCTCTTATCTTCTTCTCTGCCTTATAATCCAATCTAACGCAAGAAAAAATCAAGGCGTTACAAAATTCTAGTCGCTGATTGGTCCGTTCACCGGAAATTAGGTTTCAGTCACTGTTGCATTTAAGTAACATGAGTGGATTGTTGCAGCCTAAACAATTGGTAGCAGCTGTGAGGTCTTTGCATTGGCGAAACTCTGTGGAACTTCATAAGCTTCTTAAAGATAATGAAGATTTCTCTATTTGCTATAACTCTGAAGCAGGTTTACCGCAAAAGGTGCAATAAACTTGATTTTGCTTTTTCAAATTTTTTTTTTCTATCCATTTGTAGTAAAGTACTGAGTTTCGAGTTTTTTTTCCAGATTGATGCAGAAAAAATGGTGAAAATGTTACCTCTGCACCTCATTGCGGTGATTATGGCTCCTGATAAAGAGGGAAAAGTTCGATATATACTGTGTGGGATCAGACTGTTGCAGACGTTGTGTGATTTAACATCTCGTAACGCTAAACTCGAGCAGGTTCCATCTTCATATGTGTTTTTATGTGCTATAAAGGAATTTGACTTTTATGTCTCTATGGAAGAGTATTTAGGAAAATGTCTGTTTTTGCATATTGTGATAGGTTTTACTTGACGATGTGATATTATCAGCACAGATGATTGATCTGGTGATCCTTGTGATGATTCTTTATGGCCGTAATAGAAAGGTTCTTTTCTAAAAAATCCTCTTGGGGTCGTCTCTTCCTGTTTCTCTTTAGAGCTGTGATTCATGTCTGTTGCTTGTTACCAGGAAAGCTGCAGTTCAAATAAAGAGTCATTACTAGAGGCCACATTGGTGGCTTCTTGTCTACACCTGTTTCATGGGTTTATCTCTCCTTACTCCCAAGATCTTGTTCTAGTCTTCCTTGCCCACCCAAGGGTATGTAACTGAAACCTTATCATGATGTTCTCGAAATGCCAATATGAGGAAAGAATATGTAATCGGAAATTAAGAAAATAGAAAATTAAGCTTGTGCTTTGAGATCTTGTGTTCTGCTACCTCGGGATTAGTTTGATCTGATTCTTGTTTTTTCTCATCTAGGTTGATGTGTTTATAGACAGTGCTTTTGGAGCTGTTCTCAATGTTGTGAGATCTTTGAAAGCGAAGTTGCTGTATCGACGAACTGACGTTCCAAAAAGCTTAGGCGCGAGTTCTGTGGAGGAGGTTAACTTCCATTGCCAACAAGCTGAAGCTGCTTTGCAGTTCCTTCATTCTCTATGCCAACACAAATCGTTTAGAGACCGTGTTGCTAAAAACAAGGTTTCTCTAATGCTTGGTGTTTAAGTCCTGTGATGCATCGATTTTAGATTAACCAGTCTCTTGTACATTTGTCACTGAGTTGTCATTAATTTGTTTTGTTAAATTGATAATGTTGTGGAGAAGGAATCTCACTATTCGCTTTTCTGGTACTCTTCTTTCAGGAGCTTTGTGGAAAGGGTGGCGTTCTTATGCTAGCTCAATCCATTTTATCACTATCTATTACACCTGAACTTGTTGGAGCAACCGTAACTATAGCTTCCACATCTAGAATGAAAGCGAAAGTCCTTTCAATTGTAAGTCTACTGAAATTTAGCATAGTGTTTCTCTAGTTACTGTCTGCAACTCATACCAAAGTTCATGTTCCTGCAGTTGCAGCATTTGTTTGAGGCGGAAAGTGTCTCATTCCTTGACGAGGTTGCAAATGCAGGAAACCTGCATTTAGCCAAAACTATTGCCTCAGAGGTTAGTCCTAATAAGGGGCTATGCTCTAAAATTGATAGGACGTAATCCCATACAAATTGATAATCTTACGGGTTTCGATACGTTGTAACTGGTCATAGAACTAGCCTCACTGCAAAAGGCTCATGTTGGCTTAGTGATAATCAGCTCTGCTCTAGAGTCTAAATCTACAGTTTCCTAAATGGCATATATTGTTAAATTGACATTTTGTATTTTTCTGATCGTCAATTATCTCCAGGAAAGTTATCTATGTGAAGTTAGTGTTGACCTATTTAGTGATGCTATATCTGTAATCTAGGTTCTTAAATTATTGAGGCTTGGCCTTTCTAAAGCTTCCATGCCTACTGCTCCTCCTGACTACCCGATGGGTTTTGTGCTACTTAACGCTATGCGCTTGGCTGACGTGCTCACGGATGACTCAAATTTTCGATCTTTTTTCACCGAACATTTTGTAAGTATCAAGTTAATTTCCTGCCTCTGCAAGAGTCTCTTGTTTTATTTATTGTTTTGGGACATATGATTCTTTATCCAGGGTACAATGTATGAGCTGACATTGGCCTGGTTATAATATAATTGTGGTACTTAAATTCTGTAATTTGACGTGTGACGGATGTTAAATCTTATCTCCAGAGCATGGTTCTCAGCGCAGTATTTTGTCTCTCTCATGGAGATTTCTTGTCAATGTTGTGTTCTTCTGATCTTTCTTCAAGGGAGGATGATGCGAATGTGGATTACGATTTGTTTATGTCAGCCGGATGGGTTTTAAGTGTATTTTCATCTTCTGGGCAATTAATCACACCTCAATTCAAGCTCAGTTTACAAAATAACCTTACCATGTCTTCATATGCACATCAAAGAACATCCTTAGTTATTAAAATGATCGCGAATCTTCACTGTTTTGTTCCCAACGTCTGCCAAGGTGATTTTGTTTTCCGCCACTACCTTCTTCATTTTCCTGTATCATATCGTTCGTTTGCCTTCATTTGTTTCTATGTTTATTTGCTGTTAATATCCGCAGAACAGGATAGGAACCGTTTCATTCAGAATTTTATGAGTGGATTGCGAAAAGATCCTTCAAGCATATTGGTTAAAATGTTACCAGGCACTTCATATACTCCGGTGGCACAGAGAGGCACTGGTGTTTGCAAAAACTTATGTGTGTATCTTTATCCCGAGACAGATATATATAATATAATACACATGTTGTGGTGATTTTGTTGTGATGGATATTTGTATATGTAGGTTCTCTGTTGCGTCATGCAGAATCCTTGATCCCTAGTTCTCTCAATGAGGAAGATTTCCTGCTTTTGAGGTGACAAAAAGCCTCTTCAATCATTCTACACGTCAGTTATTGTTCTCGAGCTGTGCTGTTTTATATTGCCTTTGATATATATATTTTCCGGGATATTGTCTGTGCAGGGTGTTCTGTGACCAGTTGCAACCGCTAATCCGTTCTGCGTTTGAGGAAAGTCAAGTACAGGCGAAGGTGATAAAGCTTGTTGCTCTCTTCCACATTACTTTTACAATTGTCTGGTTTTACTCATGTCCATCGTATGTTGAATTTCTAAGAAAGGCGGGTCTTTTTCTGACCTTCGAATGTTATGTTTGTTCTAGGATATGCAAAGTAGGGGAGGGAATTTATCTGGTAAGCAACAGAGAAAAGAGCCTCTGAATCTTAACAATGTGGAAGGTTCAGAGAATTCTGATGTCCGAGTTGAAGGTGTGATGACAAAGCAAGGCGTCAATGAGGAGACGGAAATAGCCGAACGGTTGAAAGAGAGCGACGCAGATGCGAGCAATCTTGAAACCAGTGGTTCAGATACAAGCTCTAACAGAGGGAAGAGTCTGGTTGATCGGGTTGAAGATGGAGAGTTGGTTCAGAATATGAGCAAGCTGTTTAAAGGGAGTGCGTCGAGAGAGGTGAAGGAGGATGAGAAAGCTGAAACTTTCCTTGTCTTTGAGAAGCAGAGGAAGAAACGGAAGCGTAGTATTATGAATGATGATCAAATGGGGATGATCGAGAAGGCGCTTGCTGATGAACCTGATATGCAGCGGAATTCAGCTTCGGTACAGTTATGGGCAGATAAATTAAGTCAAAATGTGAGTTCAAGAGTTCTACTCGTTTTAATTTCCAACGGTATTATGAACTTTGCGCTTGTTGATTACGTGATTTTGCAGGGTTCGGAGGTCATTACATCTTCGCAGCTGAAAAACTGGTACTTGCTTCTTCTTTTTTTTTTTCTGTCCGTCAACTGCAAAGAGAGTCTCGTAATCAATATTTCTTGATCTGACATTGATAATTTATTGTCAGGCTGAATAACCGAAAAGCGAAACTAGCTCGAGCAAACAAGCAAACGGGGCCAGTTCGTGATAATAACAGCTCAGGGGATTTAGCGGAGAGTCCTGGAGATGAAAACCCTTGGCAGCAGAAACCGTCATCACCATTTAAAGATCAAACTGCATCAAGAAACCCGAAAACAGGAGAGAATCCGATGAGATCATCGCCATCATCAGAAGAAGGGATAAGGCAAGGGCAACAAGTGAGGCTTATGGACGAGAGAGGAGACGAGATCGGGAAAGGAAAGGTGTTGAGAACAGATGGTGAATGGTACGGTATAAGCCTGGAAACAAGACAGGTTTGTGTAGTTGATGTAATGGAGCTTAGTGGGTCGTATGATTGGAGCAAAATGATGATCCCTTATGGATCTGATGATGTTGGGAAGACATTCGGAGAGGCGAATTCGAGGTTTGGAGTAATGAGAGTGGCTTGGGATGTGAATAAGCTTCAGTATCAGACTCAATTGTATTGAATATGATGATCAGTAGGCTTTTGTTTTTAACTATTTAGAGATTCTCTATTGGTCCTCAATTTGAAAGATTCTGTGCTTTATGGGCTTTGTCTCTCTGATGTATCTCTCTGTATCTGTCTCTCTCTCTCTCTGTCTCTGTGGTTATTTACAGGCAAAGGTTTGAGACTTTGAGAGTAAATATTGAAAATAATAACTAACAGAAGGAAGAGTTGGACTTTTATCTCATTCAGTTGACTTAATGCTATTTAAATTTATTTATTTTCGGGATTTAAGGAGTTAAAAGTGATCAATTTAAATTTTGGATAATGAATTTCATAAAGTATAACTAATGATTATTAGAATATATTTGGATAAAATATTAATAAGGCTACAGCTTATAAATTACTATGTATAATTATTTGAAAAAGTGTATAGAATGTTCGTCTGAAAGAAGATTCAAACTTTAAAGTTCCAATAAAGTGTTAAAATAGAAACGCGTTTCTTAGAGCATACGCAGTGGTGTATGTGGGTGGGTGTGAGTTAGTGGGAATTTAT
>OVAQ01002423.1:0-12857 GCA_900406345.1 Erysimum cheiri | reverse complement strand
AAAAAGCCTAGAACGACTACTAATCAAAAACAGAGGGAGTAAGATGTATGTGTTGCTGTTTGTGTTTGAATTAGTATCTTGAGAATCAGAGAATTAGATTTATAAAAAGTATTTTATAAGATTTATAAAAATCTTATAAAACCATATAATAGCCTTTTGAACACCAGGAGTAAAGCATAATATTAAAAATAACTCCAATATTATGAACTGTGGAGTTGGGATTAAATTGAGCCTATAACGAAGTTAGGCGATTAAAACTGCTTTATAATCTTCTTATTTTAAAGCTATATTTGAGTAAAGTTATGATTTGGGGTTATGATTTGTTTTTTTGTTTTTCTAGGGCCAAAGGACCACACCATTGCTCAAATTAAGGATGCTGTTCGTGATGGTCTTAGATATGTGAAGAACACTATAGAAGACGAGTGTGTTGTGTTAGTAAGTACCGTACTACCTCTTGAAGTATTTTGTGAACCTTGCTTTCTGTACTTATTGTCTATCTTCTACATTATCTTGATGTGCGGTCGCATCTTTCTGTAGGGAGCAGGAGCATTTGAAGTTGCAACCAGACAACAGTTAATCAATGAAGTCGAGAAAACCGTTCAAGGGGTAACTTGCTGCAGTCGCTCATATTCTAAATCTCGCATCATTATGACTACAACTCAAATATTCTAGCTTACAGCGTGCCCAACTTGGTGTTGAAGCTTACAATAATAATGAGTTCTCCATGTCGTCAACAATAATATTTGTTCAAACGAACATTGCAAATATTTACTCTTACTAGTCATTATAAATTATACATCGATTACCATTTTAAGGTGTAGTTGATGATTGGATTTTCATTATATAGGCTTATTATTCAAGGGATAAAAATTGTGCGTAATGTATATTTCGTTGGATACTTCAATAATATCCTCATGCTTTATGTCTCTATTTTATCTTTTATAGCATAAGAGACTTTACGAACTGATCTGGTCGAGCTGCGAACTTCACTACTCTGTCCTACGTTATTGGCTGACCTTCCATTGTTTTGTCGGAGAGTTGTGCCTCTTCTGGCCAGGCTTCTAAAACCTTCATCATTGTCATTGTCTGAGTCCTCCTCTGAGCAGTCTTCTTGATAAGATGTTTTCCTCTTTTGTCGAGTAGAACCATGGTATGATTTCCGTTCGAGTCCAGAGCTTGATTTCCGGAAACCTTTACTTGTTGCCTAACCTTGGGCTTTTTTGTACCATAGTCATCCTCGTAATCGGAAAGATCAATATCATCATCACTCTCAGGATCTTCATCAGAAACGTCCCAAGCTTGGTCATCCTAAAATCAAACAACCACTCAGTTGTAAGAAATCCCATCAAAACTACAAGAAGTTACAAGCTAGAACACAACATGTTAACTATAGTGAAGATTTCTCCTTTCAAATAGCAAACTTAACTAAGAAAATGGCTCAGAAAGTATCTCCATTTCTTTTGTTCAATTTTAGCTTCCCCATGAATAATAATATGTATCCCAAATTAAACTTCGTGGAAGATAAATAAAAGTTTATTTACTAGAAGCAAAGTTATATATAAAATGTAATATTATGAAGAGAGTTGTCTATTTTTATGGACGTCATAATTGAATTAGCGATCTAATTTTTACGGGTCGACTCTGGTACACTACCCCAAGTATATCGGTTCTTCGGTATACACCCTAAACTTTTTCCATCTTTTTTAAACATCCTAAACAATGTTTTTCTCTATAAATCATCACGAACTATACAATCTCTTCTAATTTCAACATAGCGATTCTAAATTATGATTGAATTTATTAAACCAAAAATAACGTTTAAACAACAAAGAAAACAAAAATCTGGAGGAAAAGACCAAGAAAATCAGAACTACTGAGGTATGATCGACGTTTTTCTTATGTTCCTTTTCTGGTTCATTTAGTAATTCTTTGTGTTTCTGTTTTTGTGAACGTGTTCCTTTAGTTTAATTTTGCAAACAATAACAGTATTTTTTGCAGTTTTTGTGTTCTAGGTGATAGTAAGAGATTCTAGATTATTGATACAAAAGACAAATAGCCAACATAAAACAAATTTAAGAAAATATTAATTGAAGCGTTGGGGTAGTGCCAAAGTCGACCCTATGCCCATTTAAAAACTTTGTAACTGTGAATTTGTGTATGGCTTTGATGCAACAACAAGGAAGCGGTGGATAAGAGACCCGGCTCGTTCTAATAATCCGATTGAATATTAACGGCACCGTATCTCTATGAGGTGAGTGAAGTCACGTTTGGGTTTGTTTTCTTTAGTTGTTTAAACGTTATTTCCGGTTTAATAAATTCAATCACAATTTAGAATCGCTATGTTGCAATTAGAAGAGATTGTATAGTTCATGATGATTTGTAGAGAAAAACATTGTTTAAGATGTTTGAAAGAGACGCAAAAAGTTTATTGTGTATACCGAAGAAGCGGTATACTTGGGGTAGTGTACCAGAGTCGATTATAGGTCAAGAGTTCAAAACCTCTCTTTACTAGTGTATATCTTTTTAACTTATTATTTTATAGGTCTAATTTTTATTTTAGCTTGTGATATTTATAATCTCAGGACCGGCACTGCCTATGAGTACCTACTTTTAACGGTTGTATTCAAGGCATTACTGTACAACAATGCGATGAAGATGGTATTCTGACCCTATTAACTTCATGCCCTCTACCAACGGAAGTTTGACAAATTAAGAAGTTTGATATTTGGAGTCGCCTTAGCGTGAGCATCCCTATCAACTATGTCCATATTTTCTGCAACAATTCCAAACATACAGAAAAATAGTTAACAACTCATGATAGAACCGAATGCTTATGTTATGGTTAAAACATAAAACTTATTAAGATTCAAGACGCAAAAAAAAAAAAAAAAGAGCAACAAAGGAGTCCAACGTTCTTTCATCAAAGAACATGCTTTAATCTTCAACCTTGTATTTGGCGAAAGCAGCATGGTTCCCATCCTGCAAATTACATATATATCTGAATCGAAAACAATTATTTCAAGTACTAATTAACCCTGGATTCCAGAAAACAATACTTTACGGTTTAACCTATAAGAGACAAAGAATTTTGTTAGTTCTTCAAATACAAGTGAATTTTGGGATTTGATCATTAAATATAATTTAGCTGTGCCAACTATTTATTTCAAACCATTTGTGTTTTAGATGGCGAGGCTACAATCTCAAATCATCAAGATTTCTAGAGCATTCCCTGATGTATATAAATCCGCATATATGTTCATACATATGTTTAGGCCTGCCTGTAACAATAATATTACACGAGGCCAACATCGTCCAAACAGAATTCTCGTTAACCATGTGTCGTAGTGATCACCCTATTCTCATCCTTATACAAAATCATATTCCAATCAAACAAAACCACACGTATGTGTACCAAAATAAAGCCATACAATTAAAGAAAGATAGATAAAGAAATACATAAAAAAAATCTATGAAGAATGGCAATTTTCTTCTCAGTACACCGATCAAACATCGAGTTTCAATTTTTCCAAAGAAGTTTACTTCTTCTTGGTTTTGTTCAAAAAAGAAGGATCATAACTGTTAAGAAGAAACGAAGACGAAACGCTATGAAACGGACGAAATCACAGAGAGTTAAACCACCACCCAATTTAATCCGATTCCTCATCACCTTCACCACTTAGCGAGCCATCAGATTCATCTTCGATATCTTCATTCTTCAACAATTCATCTTCTATGGTTCCTCCATAGGGGCGCCAAGACAGCTGTAACCATTAAGAATTTACATTAGCTAGCCACACCGCATTCTGGAAACTATTTTCGTACATGCTTACTTGTAAGAGGGAATATTCTGGTGACGGTAACGAGTAAAGAAGCTCCCCTGTAGAAGACCACAGTTTAAAGCCATCAATCTTGGGCTTCCACCACTTAAACTTCTCCTTGGATATTGTAACCGATGTTGCAATATATCTTGAGAATAAAAACACAAATGAGTCTTTCTGCAACTGAATTAATAAATAGAAGAGCACATATCACACAGTGGGTGGTAGTGGTACCTTCCAGTTGGGTCCCATGCGATATCGGTGGCCCGCACAGGTTCACTCAAGGTCTCAAGCTTATTATTATCCACGTCCAAAATCTCGAGATGGACATTGGAAGAGTCTTTCAAATCAGCGAGAACTATGTGCTTGCCCCTTGGAGACCAGAAGAGGGCATTGACTTGCTTGTTTTCATAAGCAGTTTGAATTGAAGCATTTCCATTCTCATCCATTGCATAGAAACTGACATATTGGTCTCCGTGAATTACGGCAAACCTGTGACCGTTGGGCTCCCACGAGAAAGCAATGAGTTTATTTACTTCAAGATTCACGTTGGTAGTGCCTTTCTCATTGAAGCAAAAAAGCTCAACTAGAGAGGACAGCGTATTTTGTAGATCAAATTTGACAGCAAGATACTTTCCATTGCTCTGCCAGTACATCTTGCAGTCGCTGCTAACACTACTAAGAATATTCTTCTGCATCAGCACATCTTTGCTAGGGATTTGCACAATAACAACAACCCTGGTTGTAGGCAGCTTGCAACCCCCTTTCAACAGTACAAGGATGGATTCAGTAGGAGACCAAGACAGGTCCAGCACATCACTAACGCTCACATGTTCCTGCACTAAGAGGCTGAAAGTCTCAGTCTCGTAAACAGATGCAGTGTTTTTGTGGAGAGTGGAAAAGTATTTATCATCTGTTCCCCCAGACCATCTGCGGAAATATAAAGTTTTCACGTCAACGAATGTAGATAAGAATTTTTTATTTACTCAAAAAAGTACCTGGTCATCACATGCGCGTTGGTAACATGACTCTCTAATCCAACAATTAATCTCCCAGTTTATCACACGAAAAACTTTTAAACAGAGACTCTGCAATTAGGACAAAAATTGGAATACTCTGAGATGGAAGTCAAAGTGTTGGAAAGAAAAGAAGCCAAGATGCACTCACGTTTGTGTCGCTTCCCCGCTTTGGTTTACTGTAGGTTACCAAGTACTTCTCACCTGGAGAGAACTCAGCTTGTTCGACCTTGAATAACAAAAATGTCAAAAATCATTCCAAGGAAGCACAGTTTCAATACGAAAAACAAACCTCAGGATGGTCATAACGCATAAGATCGTGAAAACGATCTCCACCAAAGATTCCTAGTGTCTGCCTTTTCTCGCCTATTACCAAGAGGTATGAGCCTCGAGGTGACCACAGCACATTCTGGGCGAAATTGTACTACACAAAACGAGAACATCATTAGCATTACATTACACCACAGCACTAGACAGTCGCAAAAAAAGTGTAAGGAAACTTACAGGGAATCTACAAATGTGTTTGACCTGCTGGTGCTTGCGAGTAGGACGAATCTGTAAAATTAAGGTACTAAGGGGGCCAGGACGGATGACTAATTGATCCAAGGGTTTCTTAGTCTTTACAAAAAAACGATAAAATGTTGGTTAGCATCATCCATCAAATACATGCTAGCCATGATGCCACAGTATGGGGAAAAGTAGACGTACCATCTCACAGTAAGGCGGTCTAGAATATTTCTTAGGGGCCTGCACAAACAACATACTTCAACTATGTATTTCCTTTCACACAGGAGTGGTGATCATAGTAGATACAAGTAGCACTAACCTCGGTAAACATAGTAGTAAAATGAAAATGAAGAACAATCTTATTGGCCTTCTTCTCTTTATGAGTCTCGCTCTTACTAAGCTTCTCAGCCGTTGCCTTCCTCTTTCCAACCTTTCTGAAAATCAAATAGCTTTTTAGTTATAATTGAGATCAATGTTAAATACCCCGGTCTGTCCAACATAAGCTACAAAGTCAACAACAGCAAAGCATGATGATCTTTCAACACAGCTAAAGCTAACCCACATCTGTGTTTTAAATGGCGAGCGCCTTTTGCGTCATGGCGCAAGGCACACTATGGCGATGTGCTCATTGCCTTGAACCCTTGTGGCATGGCAAGATCCACAAAGCGAGCGCCATGGTGCGCCTTGCCATGAAAACTTGAAGCGCTTAAAGCGCACAAGGCGAGAGCCTTTAAGTAGTTTTTAAAATGTTGCAGTTTAGATGTCTTTAGGGTTTTGTAACTAACTCCTTAACTTTAGAAGTCACTTTTAGTTGTCTAGCAAAATAGATATGAGTTGGTTTACAATTTATGTACTCAGCCCTCATTTCATTGGTCACTGGCCTAGTTGCGGTGGAACCCCCTATGGCTAGCATTGTTCTTGCTACACTCAGTTATTCCTATCAGAATAATCAATCTAAGACCACTTCCAGTGGTTGGAATAAAAAGTTGAGGAAAGAGAAAGACATCGTTGCTCAGCATAGCAACTTAGACCATTTCCAGCAGAGAGAAACCCACTACGTTGCTTCAATACATTATTTTATTGTTTTAACTATTTATTTAAAATTTAAATTAAAAAATAAAAAGTTAAACCAATGATAGAGAAGCACATGGCAAATGAGTATGAGCAACGTATCTTGAAGTGATTATTTGAGCAACGGTTCTTTGTCTCTTTCCTCTTTCTGAATATATATATATTACTTTTTGGCTTAGTAACCCTATTAGTAACTTCCACTGAAATGACAAAAAAACTGTAAAAAGATGATTTAAGAGAACCCGTTGTTACATGATAGGCAAGATCCTCAATGTTTTTGTAACAAAACGATACTGATACATATATAAGCAAACCAATTTGAATGCAAAACAATTTGAACATTGTGTAACAAGATCGATAAGAACCTTAGAAGCAATAATGGAATAGGAGGAGAATCGAAGAAGCTTACTGGGATTCTGTGATCGAGTTCTGAGATAGAAAAAGGGATGAAGATCAATTAACAATCTAAGAAGCACAAAATAGAAAAAGGGCTGTAGAAAAATCCAATCTTACCAAATAAAAAGCAAAACCGTCGATGGAAGCAAAAGATAAGGTTTGGTGATGGAAGAAGAAAGAGAGGAGAAAGAGAGAGAGAGAGAGTTAGAGAGCTTAGACGATGGAACGATATGACAAGAGAGAGAGAGAGCTTAGACGATGGAGCACATTCCCGGCGAATCCATGAGATTGAGCGACGAGAGACGAGAGAGCTAAACGATGGAGGCATGGAGCGACGTTTTGTCCCAAACTAATTTCAATTTTCAATTTTAATTTTTCCCCAAATTACAAACCCTAAATTTAAATACGTGAGTCGAGGAGTTTTCATTAACAAAAACAATCGTTACAAGAATAAGGAAAGCGTCCCGTTTTGATTCATATGATAAAGCATTCGTGCCGTTTTTCAACTATTTCTTATTACTAGCTCTTCTTATGTCACATCTGCATGCTGCTTGAAAAGCTTTTTGAGTTTACAAAGAGTTGAGTTTGTTTAACCACTTTAATACGATTGAGAGAAAACGAAAAAGTGAAGACAAGATGGAGTTTGAATTTTTCTGACAAATGGGCATTGCACCGAAACAATTGTGAGTCTGAAAGCTTCAAACTTTGTCTAAAAACTGCAGAATCTCATTAAGTTTTTCCCTTTAGTCTTGTGGGAAGCATATTATCTTTAAATTGATTTATGCTTTTGTTCATTCGTTTGTCATTTGCTATCCACAGGTGAAGATTCTGGTGGTGGTCGTCGATGGAATGTGACAAATAGGCATTGCACCGAAACGATTGTGAGTGATCACACAGAAAGCCTCAAACTTTATGTTTGAAAACTGCATAATGATTAAGCTTTCTCTTTTAGTCTTGTGGGAAGCAGATTTTGTTTAACTTGATTTATGCTTTCTTTAACTTCATATCAGAATATTGTTTATATAGTGTTTGGCAGAGCATTACAACATTACACGGATCGTGAAATTAAAAAAAACAAAACTTTGTTACGAAAAGAGATACTCGTACGTTTTATTTAAAAATTACATGGTTACAAAAAGAGAAAAATTACATGGAGAAAAATTACATGGCTACAAAAAGAAGGTTTTAAAAGAAGAAACAAACTTGTCTTGATTAACTCAGATGCGTAGATTTTGGAAGAGAGAATCCACTTTTAGAGTTGCTTTCTTGGTTTTGATTTTAAACTTGATGGATTTGATTTCAGCATCAAACTTGTTAATCCTGTCCGACAAGTCTTTGTGCAGCATCTTTTTGAGAAGCCCTTTGGCGAAGTCTTCATGTGAAAACTCCAATTCTCCGGGACCTTTTACGGCGGTTACTTTGAAGCCACGACTGCGAAGCTGTGCCATGAACTCTTTCAAGCTTCTGCCCAATACGGAGGATTTCGAAAGAATCTCTCTTTGAAGCCTTTTCAACTCCCAAACAACGAAACTCTGATTGTTGCTTTTGTTCCAAGAGATGATCGCATCGGAGGAACGATCATCGACAAGCTCATACAATTTGATGTAGAATGAAGAAGAAGATTCCATCGGGAGTTTTTTAATCATCCTTCTTAACCTATCAGAGAAAAAGAGAAAGAAACCCTAATATTTGATTTCGTGCAGCAAAAGAAGCAAATCTGAGAGAGAGTAAACAACAACAGGTCTTCAGGGGTATATATAGAGGAGATTATTTCCTTTTTTGATCCAAATTTCCATTTGGGCGGTTTAGATCTGATCTGGTAACATTCAACGGTCAGATGATCACAATTTCCTTTTTCTTTTTGATATTTCCTTTTTTCTTTGCTTGATATTTCCTTTTTTCGTGTTAAAAACATTGGACGGTGTAGATCTGATCGATGAAATTTTCAACGGTCAATATTAAGTTTGGTTGTGTTTCTTCTGTGCAAAAATCGAAACGCGGCCGTTTTGTTGACCAAAACATTTGAGAACACAAGTCTTTGGCATCGATCCTGAAGGGTTTAACGGGTAGTTTTTTTGCATTTGGTTGCTGACGAGTGACGACAAATTAGGATAAAGTGGGGGATAAAGTTTGGAAATTTGAGTGGGTAATGAAGTTGAAATTAGCAAACCCTTTCTGGGTTCCTAAGGAAAATTTGCACCGAAACGATTGCGAGTCTTGTTCACTCTGAAAGCTTCAAACTTTATGTCTGAAGACTGTAGAGAATCTCATTAAGCTTTCCCTTTAGTCTTGTGGTAAGCATATTGTGTTTCAATTGATTTATGCTTTCGTTAGCTTCATATCAGATGAGTAGAGAGCTTCAAACTTTAATGCTTGAGAATCTCATTGAACTTGTGGTATTCAACTATTCATTGTGGGAAGCATATTGTGTCTGATATAATCTTGTGGGAACCTTTTGTTAATTTCATTTCATATCAGATTTGAATTTAGATGGCCAGAGCATTACAACGATACTATTGTGAGTTTGTTCATATAGAAACCTCGAAACTTTAACTTACTGTCTAAACAAAGCTTGAAACTTTATTAGTAATTTTGTATGTATAGAGATTAGCGGAGAATTATCCTCGTGGTAATAAAGAGCTTAAAGGTTCTTTTTTCTACACACATGGACCTGCTGATACCATGTCATGGTTTTCTGAGCATGGAGTGCCATTAAAGGTTGTGACTTTCTATCCAAATTATCTTCAGAAATGTTTGTCTTATTGCGCATTTTTTCCTAACTCTAGTGTCCAACAGACGGAAGACGATGGGAGAGTATTCCCTGTGAGCGATAATTCATCTTCTGTAATTGATTGTCTCTTAAATGAAGCAAATACTAGAAAAGGTATTACTCTTGAAATTTACATTTTTCTTTTTTGTTGTGTTCTCTTCATTCATATATATATCCACTCAAATTTCTTGAACCAGTTAGGCATGAGAGAGGAAAGTCTGTATTAATTGCTTCACTAAACCCGATGGAAAGCCAAGTGCTGACATTTTTGAATCTATGGAAGCTTCATATCTTCTGATTGCTACCGGAAGTAGCCAACAGGTTATAATATCCCACTTGAAGCCATGTATGTCACAATAATGGTTATTATGTTTCCTAAGCTTAAGTTAATTATGTTTCAGGGTCACTCAATTTGGTCATTCCATTGTCGATCCAGTACCGAGTTTATTCACTAATTTGTTTAACATTCTTTATTACGAGTTAAAGTTCCAAAACACTTTTGTTTTCTTTCGAGACTGGTCCAATGCTTGTGAGACACTGGGGGCTTAGTGGACCAGTTATTCTCCTGCTCTCTGCATGCGGTGCACGCCATATCTTCACTTCAAAGTACAAAGGTTTAAATCTTTCATCTTCAAAGAGAGATTTTTTGTTTTTTGTTTTTGCTAGCTCGACCAAGTTAGATATATTTCAGTGAAGGTTGATATGGTCTGGTTGCAGGGATTCTTATTGTTGACTTTATACCGGATATTAACATCGAAACCTGCTAAATCTTTACTTAAACTACACAAGCTGCAGTTTTTACTCTTTACTTCTCTTTGTTTGTTATCTTTGGTTTTAAAAGTTTGAGCATTGTTTTTAAGGTATCCAATACTTTTCGGTCTTGTCAATAGATTTTGGACATACATTCTAGACCGCGAGGTTCTTACCAAACCTTTTGAACCTTATATCGTAGAACCTCTGAATCTTACGCTTGATGATCCAGCAGGGTTCTTCAAAAGACACCTTGTGGGCTTCAGTGTCAAATAACTCCTTGAGCTCTATCGCTGATCTTCTTAAAAATTGTACATTATATTTCTAGTCACTGGAAAGGTATAACNTTTTTTTTTTTTTTTTTTTTGGGCTGAAACATATATGAAACATTAAATTTATCAGATTTTTATCAAACTAAAGATGATAAAGACGATGACATTGTGTTTTCTTATGTATCCGCAAAAGGGCCAATACAAAGATGAGTTTGTGACAGCAGGAAGAGTTCCTTTATCTGAGGTTTGCTTTCTTAAAATTTAAACTAATCCTTTTTCGTAATGGTCTTCACTAAACCTGATTTTACATTGTGTCTTGTCTTTCAAGATATCTTTGAAGACAATGGAGAGCAGATTGGTTCCGAATCTTTTCTTTGCAGGAGAGGTAAACATTGTTACAATTTTTAAAGCATTCCTTTTGTGTATTTTTAAAGAATGTGTTAAAAGATATGATGCTGCGATGGTCATGTTGTGTGTCCATGTTTAGGAGAAGTAGATTAAGAAATATTTGATTTTGTCTGACTTTCTCAAATTGAATTATGACTTAGCTTTGTGGGTTTTGATTCGCAGTTTTGTTTACTATTATTGATTCTAACTCTTGGCGGCTTTTACTTGCAGATTCGTTACAATCTTATGTATCATTAACTTGATCAATTACGTGGATCGTGGAGTGATCGCGAGTAATGGTGTTAACGGAAGCTCAAAAACATGTGATGCCAAAGGGGTTTGCTCAGCAGGAACTGGAATTCAGTAAGTTTTTGCTTTTCTTGATTCTAATTTTGATCGGTTATGTTCTCGAGTTAAAATAGGCAAATGTGTTTTTTTTTGTTGGATTCAGTGTTAAAGTTTGAGACTTTTTAGCTTTTTGTTCTGTTAAAGAGGTCAATCATGCGTTTAAATGAATGATCTTTTGTTGCCTTGGAGAAAAGAGTTATATTGTTTGTTTGGATCTTAAGATTAGTTTCTGTTGTTAGGTGTTTGTGAAGTCCTCCAAGTCGAATGCTTACTCCAAGAGGTACCAAGTGAAGTTCAGGAGAAGGAGAGGTATTTTCTGCTCTCTTTGTTCAAAGTTAGGCTTTGCGTTTTGTTGTTCTGTTGTAAATGTTTAAATGGGTTTAGGTGTTGCGTCCTGAAATTTGTTGTTTCATATTCTTGTAGATGGCAAGACCGGTTGCAGGGCAAGAATCTGTCTTATCAATCAAGACAAGAACAAGTACAATACACCTAAGTACCGTTTTGTTGTTAGGTTTACCAACAAAGACATAGTGGCACAGATTGTTTCTGCAAGCATAGCTGGTGACATTGTTAAGGCTCTGCTTACGTACATGAGTTGCCTCATTATGGACTCACTGTTGGTCTTACAAACTATGCGGCAGGTATTGAATTGAATCTGTAATATGCTTTATATGTTTGATTCTGTGGCCTTTAAGGTTTTTTAAAGACTTCTGTTTTTGTCATACCAGCTTACTGTACTGGCCTTCTTTTGGCTCGCCGTGTTCTGAAAATATTGGAAATGGATGACGAGTATGAGGGCAACGTTGAGGTATTTAGTGCTTTTGATTTAACTTTGGAAATTTATAAAATTTGAGAGTTTTCATCTCTTGATTAAAATTTAACTCACATAAATGAATCAGCCCACTGGAGAGGACTTCTCTGTGGAGCCAACTGATTCAAGAAGACCTTTCTGTGCTCTTCTTGATGTTGGACTTATCAGAACCACAACGGGAAACCGTGTCTTTGGCGCTCTCAAGGTATTAGCTGGTTCTCTGTTTAAATGTCTTGGTCTGTGTTCTCATCTGTTGTATTGTGTTTTCATGAGCAAATGCTGATACTAGGAGATTCTTTAATACCCTTTTGGTTTGCTTCATGAAACTATAGGGTGCTTTGGACGGAGGTCTTGATATCCCGCACAGTGACAAGAGATTTGCGGGTTTCAACAAAGAGAACAAGCAACTTGATGCTGAAATCCACATGAACTACATCTATGGTGGCCACGTCTCAAACTACATGAAGCTGTTGGCAGAAGATGAGCCAGAGAAGCTACAAACTCACTTCAGTGCCTACTTACATTAAGAAAGGAGTTGAAGCTGAGAGCATTAAGGAGCCCATATGTAAAGTACGGGACTAAAGCCCATATGTCTCTATGGGCAATCGAACTAGGGGCCCAGTTTTTGGAAGTCCTGGATAGTTAATTGAGCCATAGGGTTGAGACAACATCTCTAACCACCTCTTTGCTCAAAACGAAATCTGAAACCTC
>OVAQ01002421.1:2620-12870 GCA_900406345.1 Erysimum cheiri | reverse complement strand
AACATATAATTTTCTTTTGTACTAGCCTTAAAATCATTTTTTTTATCAATTAAATCTTATTAAAACAATAATATATTTTTAACATATTTATCTCTGAGATTTAGCCATGATTGGACATGTGTGTGAGGATTGATAAATTAAAAAATGTGGCTTCTAATATATAATATTGAAGTGATTAGTTACCCCAGAGAGTGCTGTGGCGAGGCAAGAATGGCACTTGGATCCGTAAGAGTCACCGCGACACTGGAGCAAAACGAAGACAATGTTGGGATCCTTACTAACTTCGTAAGCCTCAACATTGGAGTTGAAGGTGTAACCATAGCGAAGATGAAGGTGAGAGATGCTACGGATAACTTGGTTGAGATTCTTCTCAAACCTACTCCCCTGCGTGTATGTCCCTTGGGTGTTATTGCAGCGGTGGTTCAAATATTCGTTGGTAACATTCTGGGAAGAAACGCTGCGTATAAGGAGGAGTTGTATGGTCATCAATGCCAAGATAGGGACCAACCCAAAAATATTTGTAGACATTGTTTGGGTTTCTTGATATTTTTCTGGAGAGTGTGTTTTATTTTCTTTTTCTTTTCCCTTTTTTAGTGAGATGAATCGTTGAAGATTTCAAATGTTTATAGGGGATTTTAAGTGGACTTGATAATTTTTTAAAATTTAATAATTATTACAATTCGTGGAAACTTTGACCTTATATAGAAATTTCATTGGTCATTTTATTACTATATATAACACATATGTTCTATATTTGTCTGTAAGAGAGAAGATATTATTTGGATGTTGAGACTTGGTATTTGCGCCGAGAGGAGAGGACCGATGAAATGGTCAAAGTTTGAATGTTTGTCTAATTTAAATTTCTATGTCACACAAAAACATGAACTGTGTCAACCTAAAACGAACGTAAAGCATATGCATGAACATAATATTTTTGTATATCCAGTCATGTTTTATTAGTTCAGCATATAAGAGAGTACGACTGCTAAGGAACTCCACGCTTATTCCTTAGGAGAAATAAGGACTTTTTGGTCATTTGACACAAAATGCATTCAGATACAATCACAAAAATAACAAACGAACATAGCTGCATTCAGATACAATTTCTAGATGCATGTACCAAAATCACAAACGAACATCATCTGGTTACTGCGTCCAATAACTGCGTCCAGATACCACGTCTAGAAATTTCATCCAGTTTAGGAAACGAACGGGGCCTTAATAGTTTTGATACGCAAAACCGAACCAAACAAAACCAATCCTAATTTTCATAAAATCAAACTTTAAGTCAAGAAACCGAACCAAGGTGAAAAAAAAAGTGTTAACCTGTCCTTTGTGGAACAAGCTCCATAGGGAACTGTGGTGTTGAAGTTGAGATCTTTGGCAAGTTCTCGTACCAAAGTCCTTGAACCCATAAGTGGAATCACAGAATCTTCATCCCCACTACATATTTTTTTCGATTTGAACAAAGAACATTATGTTTATAAGTCTAGCAAAAAAATTACAAAAAAGTAAAGAAAGGTCTAAATAATGGAATAAATCGCTTTACCTGAAGACCCAAACAGGGATTTTGCTCATCACAATTCTCTTAAGAATCGGAAGCATGTTGGTGTTTCCGTCATTATCATTGTAATTCAAGAGGCTGTGATGGTGAAAACATTAAACACGAGTTAGAGAATAAAATATGAGATTAATGAGATAAGCTAGGGTTTTAGGTCTTCAAAACATCATATATATCTCCTAGCGATAGGGTTGGGGTGCTTAAAAAGAAAATCGGAAACTAATATATTCATTTATAACTTTATCAAACAAGAAAACAAGCGTTCCGGAAATAGATCCCAACATTGAAAACCCTGATCAATTGATCAATTTCTAGAGGACTATATATCAAATATGGCTATTACTCCAATGGAAAAGTCAAAGCCTTTACGGGAGTTTCATTTACTTCGATTGAAGACTTCACATGCAGAATCTGTGACTGTTGGGAGATTCCATCATGCTTTGGGTGATGGGATGTCTCTTATGTCCCTTTTGCTCGCTTGTACTCGAAAAGTATCTTATCCGGAGTCATTGTGAAACACCCCCTCTTGATTTACCTTAGTTTTTAACTTAGTTTTTTGGGCGTTCCATTATTTTCTAAGTCATTTATGAGGTTCATCGATAACTAGACTGATCATGCAAAGCAGAATACTTGAATTAATGATAAATCGGTACTAATACAATTGAAGGTTCGCTAATAAGCTATTACAATGCATTAGTCCGAACTACCCAATTACATCAACAGCCTAACCATCCCTTCCTTCCCGCCTCGCCATGTCCCGCGATCCTATCCACTTGTATGCTTATCCTTTCCTGAATCAATCAATGAGAAAGTAAGCAAACGGGTTGCTTAGTGAGTGCGCTTAAGCCGCTCACCGAGCCAAGATAAATCGTAACCAAGCCATCAGTTCAATCAACAGATCACAAGACAGACTCGGCAAGCCTGATCATCCAGGTTACTCTGGATCGATCATCAAGCCGAGAAGCAGATAATGAATAGAGTCAAGCAATCAATTAAGTGAATCGTAGCAAACAATCGATTTATCCTAGAGTATCGGTCAAGACACTCACCTTGGAGATTCGGTCTGTTTCCTGACACCTCTTGCGCTAATTCTCTTCGGATCGGTCCAACGAATGGTTCGCGGTCGCACGGAGCGGCTCGCCTGATCAATACGGTCGCAACAAGCCTTAGATCGTATCTTCCCTTCACTTCTCGATAAACCGCCCACGATCTCTTCACGCGTGTGCACGCGCCCACTAACTGATTACGTGTTTTCGCATGCGCTGAGCCGAAATCACCCGAACTGATTGATCTTTCCCGATGCGAACTAACTGACCAGTCCGTCCCATCAGACTGATCTACTTCCCAAGAACATCCGGATTCCCTTGGCCGATTTCTTCACTGCTCGATCCTTGATCCGATTCGATCTGATCCAGCTATCATGATCATGTTCCCCATCATGATCTGGGTGAGTATAGCCAGCCGGTCGCCCATCCCGGCCTGATTTCCCGACCGACCGGTCGGCCCATCAATGAAAATATAGTGTAAAAAAAAAGGATTTGAACGTTGGTTTTCACACTGTAATATGCATTAATCAATGAAAATATAGTGAAAAAAAAAAAAAGAGGCCTTTTTTTTGGGTATACTTAGAGGGACATGTGTTAAACTAAGGAGGGGGACAGGTGTTGAACTAAGGAGGGGTACACGTGTCAGCTTCTCATGCTGTTTCAAAAAACAACCTTCTCTTATTATATAAGATTGAATCAAGATATCCAAAAAATCTTAAAGAAATTTCAAAAAATCAAGAAAAATTCTGAAAAATTAAATGTAAACTTATAAATAAAATTTTATTTTCGTCAAAAATACAAAATCTAAAAATTAAAATTAATTGTACCCAATTTAACAATAGTACATTATCATATCCAAAATACTCGTGACAAAAAAATCATATCCAAAATACATAAACGATGTTGGAGGTAACTCAAACTCTTCGATCCTTCATATATATAAACTAAGCGTTCGGAACACTGCTTCTGAACCTCGCATTTAGTATCTCTTCTCTTCATTTCTTGCTTACACACACAAATACTAAATATAAGCTCAATACATTATAATTTTCATCACAATGATGATTATAAGTTGCATTTATGAAAGTTTAGAACAAACAAAAATTATTATAAAATTTTTTAAAATTTTTATCAAAGTTGATTATAATTTTTTTTAATTTTTTCAAATTTTATAACTGGTTTTGTATTTTTGACAAAAATAAAATTTTATTTGTAAGTTTAATTTTAACTTTTCAGAATTTTTGTTGATTTTTTGAAATTTTTTAAAGATTTTTTGGATATTGATTCAATACTCAATAAAAGAAAGTCTGTTACATAATCAAACTCTTGTATTTCAGGGGCAAGAAGTTCGTTTATGCGACTCTGAGTTCGCGAGTTCCAATCTAGGGAATGACATGTTTTTTAATACCACAACTAAGTTCGAGTTTTTTTTAGCGTTTTCTGAAAAGTTGGGTCTTCATTTGGCACTTTTCCCTAATTATTTTTTTTTTGTTTAAATTTATTTATTTATTTATTTATTTTACCCTAATTATTACACATAAACTATTGATATATATATGGTAGTTTCCATAATTCTGTCCCACTTATCTCATCCATTCCTTATTTACACAAATGTCAATTTCCATGAATAAGTTACAATCAAAATTCGACCCACCAGAAAAAGATGATAAAATCACAATAACCATTCTTTTATTATCACAAACTATTATTTTCCAGCGACTAACCTGAGCTTTTAATCTCAACTGCTACTAAACCAGGCCTTATATAATCAGGAACCAAATGGAAATAACTTCAAAAAACAAAAATTAAAAATGATATAAGCGTAAAAAGTTTTTAATTATACAATTTTGTATTTAACTGTTATAGGAGACATCTAAAATATAGTTTTCTTAAGTGTTTTCCAAGCTCAAGTGAGCTTTATTTAGATAAAACGAGATTGATAAAAAAAAATGATGGAAAGTGCAATAGCTCATTGAGCTCAGCCCCGACTCAAATGGGGTGGGCAGAGAGGCCATCGCCCAGGGGCCCAACAAGAAAAGGGCCCAATTTTTTTTTTTTAATAGTTTTGTTCTGAAAATCGGTAAGGCAGTGGAATAATTTTGTTCAAACTTCTTTTTTGGCTATAAATCTGTAACTTCATAGTAGATTTTTGCGATTTTGATTAAGACATACGAGCAAATGATTAAAAACAATGGAAGAAATACAAGAAATTAGAACGAAAAACGCAGACCAGCGGCTAGGGTTTTTAGGAAGAAGATGAGTGTTTAGTCCGAAATTACTATTTTACCCTTTTCAAGTAAGTAAAAAACAAAGATATTTGTGTATTAAAAAGTTTCGAACTATGATGGTCTATTAAAAGTAGAAAGGTACACTACCGCTAGGACACTTAACTTTTTCATGTATAGTGCTGATTACATTATACTATTATCATGTGTTTAGGGACCAATTATGTACCTCGCCCTAGGGCCTCTGAAATATTTGCGCCGGGGCTGATTGAGCTTAATTCAAATGTAAAACTAAAAGAGGAAGGAAAACCTTAGATTGTCACCAAGTAGGAATCCAATATTTGGATTGAAATGAGATAGAGGAAAGGGGTGGTTGCTCAAGAAAACCCTAAAGTTAGGTTGATAGATGTTCAAAGCGGAAGTATATCAATATACTCACACTCAAATATTTGTTGTAATGAGGACCCCGTGTCTCTGTGGTAAAAACTCTGCGGCTACTAGTCGTATCCTCTGGGTCCGGATACCCTGGGTTACCAATCAAAAAAAAAAAAAGTGCTGTAAATATTTGAAACTAAAGCAGAGGAAGAAAACAGAGTTTATCATCTCAAGTCCCCAATGGTAAATCTTGAAACATATATAGAAATGGTAAAAAACTCTTAACAAAATGAAAACTTTCTAAAAAAATATAGCAACTAAAACCAGAGTTAAGCCCATCATCACAAACATAACAATGGATCCCACAAACCAAACTATAAGAAAACATTAGGAACCAAACCAAGAACAAAGATTTTTTACTTTTCAGACCAACCAAGACCCGGTCTTGAAACCTCCCCTTGCGGTTCCTCATAATCACGCGCAGAGCGGATCGATATCGCTTGCCATGGGAAGGAAACTTCCAATGTCATATCCTTAGCACCAAACCCTCCAGCTTTTATAACATCTTCCGTTGATATAGAAGCTTCCATGTTCACATCACCACGAGGCTGATCTTTACCATCATGACTTTGCTTCGTTTCGGTCTTGGTTCCTCCCGAAAATATTATCCTCGGCTCTTTTACTTTACCTGCACCTAATCTCAGAACATGTCATTTCAAAGAATCAAATTCTCTTTTCGTTTCAGTTAAGCATTTTATCGAACGCATAGAATCGAGTACTAAGAAGTTTTACTCGAAGAAGACGATTTAAAAATTGAGTTTATATATCCGTAGAGTTTGATATTTGAATGTAAAATGTATGTAGTTGGTGTGTGCATAAAACCTGGAAACGAAAGTACCTTTCCATTATTAACATATAAGCCAAAGTTGTGCTGTTAGTTCAGCTGTCAAACTAAATTATATCACAAAAAAAGTGTTTCATCTCAACATTACAAAAGCACTCCTCACAAATTTCACTATATGGCTCCTCAAATCCTTATTCAGGTTAAAGAAAAGGATTAGTTTTGGTCGGAACAGGCTAGAATAAACAGAGCATCTTCTGGAAATGACTCTTGAAAAACATGCAAGAGTCTCTCCTGTAATCTGGTGGTTCTTCAGTAGAGCAAGAACATTTTCACCTCATTTGTCTCATTTGGAAGTCCATAGAGGCATAAGTTCTCTTTCTCTGCATAAAACAAAGAATGAAACAACTCTTAAAAAAGAACCAAACACAGAGGATTTGATAAACTCCATAGCATATAAAGCATAAGTAGAATCATAGATGATTAACGTTTTGAACAAATCCGAGAACAGGAGAGGCTCCTGAGCACTTTTCTTAAACATAAAAATTATGATGAACAACAACAAAGAAAAAATGAAAGCGACCTCGAGTGAACTAAGAATGAAAAAGAAGATCAATATACACGAAGCTACGCCGATAACCCACACCTGCATCAATTCAATTCATCAGACCCTTTTTGATAACAAATGATAAAGAGATCCGCCAGAGATAGTGAATCATGAATAATACCGTGGTCTCTAAATCTAATCTGTTGGAAAGAGGACAAGATCTTCGGTTTATGCATCCAATATAGGGTATAGTTTTGTCTTTAATTTAGCTAACATACATAAATATGTTGTTTTTATCAATAAGATCCTAACAACCTGATGTTCTCTAGAATTACGACGACGAGCCTTTGATGATACTATCTTCTTATGGCCTGTCAAGGTTGAAGAGTTAGATGAGCAAGTGGAGAAAGTCGGTGAGACTGAGATGACTTTGTTACTTGGCTGAAGGTTTTGACGAACTGAAGCAAGACGAGGAGAATTTCCTGAGATTGTTAAAGTGAATAAGAGAGCAGAGTTGTTGAATGAGCTCAAAATGGAAGATTGAGAAATTGTTCGGAAAAACCATTGTTGTCAAAACTATTATAAATATGAAAGTAATATATATCTTTGTAAAATATTCATCATTCCTTAGCAATTGGATACAGAACAAAAAAAAAAGATCAAAAAATCATCTGAGCGAAACAAACACAAAGTGGTGAATTAGTAGTGGACGACTCAAGCTTTGATACTTTTTTGCAGCTCGTTGGCTCCGTCCTTCACGTAATGGATCGCGTTTATCACAAGGTGTTCTTTCTAAGTGGTAATTCTCAAGAATGCATGCTCAATGATTCTTGCTCTCTATGTATATCACCGCTTAGACTTCCTAACCCCAGAGAAAGATACTCCAATCTTACTCTTAAGCTAAGAAAAATTGCTGAATCAAGCACATAAACCCTATTCACTCCTTCATACACAAATTTTCAACTTGATTCAACCAAAACGATAGAAAATGAAGCACAGGGTATGATTTCCCCCAAATCAACAATGGAAACTAACAAAAATCAGAAAAAAAACGATCGAAATGTTCAGAAACTACTTCCTTAGCCCGTTGGTCACGGCGCTTCTACTTCTGTAAACCGGAGTTACAGAGAGTCTTTTGATTTCCAGGTTTGCTCAGTCCATCTCTTCCAGCTTCGATTTGATCGATTTCGCTTTCCTTAGACCAGAGACATCTCGTTGGAGATCTTGTTACGAAGAGATTTCACCGACACCGCCTTGCGCACACCTTTGTACTGCTTAGCTCTTTCAGAGCAGGTAAGTGGTAAAGGTGAAAATCAATGTCGATTGTCGATTGTTTTGAATTATCCTAGCCTAGGGTTTGTAATTTTGAAATTGGGGAAGAACAGATGATGACGACGCTCGGCTTAAAAGCCAACTAGATACTAACTCGTGCTACAGCACGGGCTGATTTTTTTTGTAATTATCGTTACTTTTTTGTATTTATTGTGTGTTGTACTCTATTTTTTCTATCCGGTATGTGGGTGTTGAATATTGGTTTTGGTCGGTGAAAAACTGTAGACGTAGCTTGTTTTTTGAAATCGATCGGTTTGTTTTGCAAAATTAGTTCATCTTTGTATTTGTTTGCTTACATACACTTATGTTGCTACAACACAGGCGGATACTTTTTGTATATGGTCGTTATGTTTTTATATTTATTGTTTTATTTTGCATACATTGGTTTTCGCTACATGCGTGTTGCATATTTTTGTTTACAATTTATTTGTATATAACCCGTGCTATAGCACGGGCTGATATTTCGGTTGGTAAATATGTGGTGGAAATTTTCCGCAAGTTTTCCGTCATAAAGGTATATCACTAATTTTTTCGACAAAATCGATAATTTGTATATTTTCCGCAACAACTAAGATCCAACAATTTTCCTCTTAAAATACGAATCCGCAATTTTTGTCAAAAAAAATCAAATTCGTTCTTTTACGTCAATGACGTGATTCCTTCATTTAAATCCGTAAATTTTTCGCCTAAACACGTGAACCCATGAATTTTCCGTCGAAATCCATAATTTATATTTTTAATGCCAAAGAGAAAATTCCACAATTTTTTTTAAAAATATAACAGAAATATAAATGTCACTTGCCGTTGCAGAGAGTCTTCCACTTTACCATTAGTTCAAACAAAATCAATCCTATTTTAAATACTTAACAAACTTCAATATTCGTAAGTATAATACATATGGATTATAAAACATTATAAACAAAATTAGAGTGTTAAAAAAAAAAAAAAAGTTAAGAGTGTTTATCAAATGAATAAGTCAATTTTGACTATTGTGATATGTGACGTTGTTGTTACTTACAATTACAAAGAGCTGACTTTAATTCTATACAATTATAACTATATATAAATATTTAACTACCACCATTGGTAGTGAACTTTGGTTAGTATATATTTTAAGCGATTTTATTTATTGTTGATATTAAATCTAATTATAGTTATTTATGAATTTGAAAAAAAAAAACAGAGCATCTCTGTCTGCTGTGTCCATACGCGTTGGTTATCTTCGATACTGAATTTCATGTCAAATTATTGTGTTCCAAAGTAACTTATACATAATAAAGACTAATACTTTATGAGGAACTACCACATGTTCTTATCTACAGAGCTATCTTAAACATTATCAGTATCAAACAATCGATTATTATAGACATCATATACAGCATCACAACACATCAAAGACTTTCAATTTACCTCGCTCTAGGAGCAAAATCAGAAACAGAAGATGGACTAAACTCAACAGAATCCTTTGTGTACGTCTCTTGACTACCTTGTTTCCTTTCGATTTCTTAACACAAACATTCATTTAACTCCATCACCACGTGTGGCATCGTCGGTCTACGGCTCGAAGACGGGTTTACACAAGCTAGAGCCAACTCTACAACCTTCCACACACCGTTTGTGTCATAGTCTTCATTGAGTTTCGGGTCGACAATACACCTGAAATAAAGAAACATATTCATTGCTTAAACATGTCACCTTAAAACATTACAGAACAAAAATTTTCAAAACCAAAGAATGAAAATTAAACATATTCATTGCTTAAATAATGAATCAACAAAAAGATACCTTTAGCCCAATAAAATAGAAAAAGATACCTTATTGATGAATCTCTCATGTTCTTCAGCTTGTTTAGCGATCTTAACGGCTTGTTTCGATAAGATCTCACGATAAGATCTTTCAACGATGTGAATACATATGGCAGATAACAACATGAAACTGAAATGAAAAGAGAAAATATTATTCAACCTTAGTAGAAGACTGGGTTGTAATCACTGCAGTGCATCCATCACCAATGGTGAATTCACATGAAATCGAATCTCCCTACACAATTTGAATAAGAACTTGTTCTATTCAAGCAACGATTTGACAAATTTAGTAAGAGAGAAAGAGGGAGAATACAGAGACAATGCCGCCACCATAGGTGATGCTGTAAATCCAGACAACGTCAGTTCCGGCAGGAGCTGCCTGAAAGTTCAGTGGTAGAATTTTAAAAATTAAAGACAGAAGCTTGAAACTGTGAAGAGATTCTCCGTAGAGAGAGAGAGAGAGACCTTGGTAGGAAGTACTTTTTGCAGCAATCAATGGCGTCTTGGTCTCTTATACT
>OVAQ01002419.1:0-12880 GCA_900406345.1 Erysimum cheiri | reverse complement strand
CAAGAAAAAAAAATACGAAACTAGAAAGTTCGGATATATATTTATGTTGATAACAAATTTTTTATAAAAATCTCATGCAAAAAACCCTTCAATTTATTTTATTTTAATAGGACGTAAAGATTAAAAAGACAAAAATATTTATATATTTTCCTGCCAAAGATCACTCTAAATTATACCATGTTCTGGTTCAGCCATCGAAAGGTTAGCAACATGTTTAGCTGGGGGATCTATTCGCTTTCGATCATCTTCGTTATCATCAACTCCGAAGTCGAACCCTGATTCAACAAAGAAAATTGTACGTACCACCATTTAAATTGTTTGCATTTCTGGTAATATATATTTAGTTTAATGGAAACAAGAAAATTCGAGTACAAGGCAACTTATCTCACATGTAATTGTGAGCAAGGTGTCTTTGTAGGAAATAGTAAACGGCCACCTGGATATATCCATTTGACCTGTGTGTAAAATAAACTGTCATTCTCTTAACAGATTTAATAGCAAAAAGCCAAAAAGTGTTCATGGATACTTACATTATTAAGATCCAAACTTCTCACAAAGTCAAGTGACCTGCATATCAGAATATAAACTATAAGTAAGAGAACATAATTTGAATACAAAGAAATATAAGAGAAGCGAAGGTGGAGTTTTTATAATTAATACAGAAAAACAAGGTTTGAGATTTTATAGTAAAATTGAAAACAAGGTATGTGATGTAAGGTTACGTACTGAGGGATATGTTCCTGCATATCATGCAGCCAGACGATAGTGGCCCTATGCTCTCCTCGGGGCTCCACAGTAGGATTGCATTCAAATATATATTCAGGTTCTTTTTCTTTACTTCTACTGCCTGCGCTGTAAAGATTTACCATAAAACAACAGTCATTAACCAAACAAAATTGTTTGAGAGTAATAGCTAGCTCACATGCAACTTAACAACGTGAACAATCAACAAGATCATGTATTTTTTGTTGAAAATAACTTATTGAAGATTTCTTTTATTTCATCCAAAATTTTGAAGTTGCATACAATATTGATGGGAAATGGAAGAGAAAATATACACAAAAAAAGATGTGAGTATCTAAGAAAAAGTAATCTCACAATCACAAGTAAGAAAAAAATGAAGCAATAAACTAACGTAACATGAAAACTCAAGAAAGAAAAAAGAGACATACTAGAAGCCGCCATGTTTTGATGAGAAGAACTTTACTGATTTTTTAATATTCTGCAGATCTTTGTTCTATATTTTGAGAGCAGTTTGGAAAAACCAGTAATGGTGAAAATATGTGAGGAGCAATGTGTATTTATACACCCAAAAAAGCTAAAAGTTTATGTGAGAGAGAATATTCCATTTTCTCTTTTCTTTATATTTCTCCAAATGAAAGGTCAAATATTTTGGTTGGCCACTAATTAATGATGGAAACCTAATAACATCTTAGGACTAATTTATTTTTATTTTTAGTTCTATGAAATTATAAAATTCTTGGATGAGTTACGGACTCGGCAAGAAAACAAAATGAAGATTGCATTTTCATTTTTATCATTTCATACATTAAATTTTTAGATTAAACTGTAAATATAGATATACTGAAAATGCTATATTTTGAATTTACACTCACAAGACAACGCGTCAATCTCGGTTGCATAATAAATAGATAGATAATAGAGCCTTTTTTTTACCATATTCCCAAAAAAAGATAATAGAGCCTTCCTTACAAAGCTGAGATAACTAGCATCTTAGGCTCTCGATCGATTGATGATCCTATCAGCTTTCTTGTTAGGAGTCGACCCTTGTTCGGTCTCTTGAAATTAATGATAAAATTAAATAACTAAATTTAACTACTCATTAATTAATATACCATTAAAAGTTAAATAAATTAACAAAATTTTATTATTTCATTTCATATGTTGTATGTAGCGCTATGACTATGAGCCCGTGATGTGAACTACAATCCGTATGCCTCCGCGATCGCTTCTCTGGTTTTTAGAGTTTATCACGTGCTTTTACTAAAATTTTTGTCTCTTACTAATACTCAATGTATCCAGTCGATACATCATCCAACATCTATTTTGGCATGTCCTTCGCCTTCTTCAAGTTCAATGACGACGTCTTTCTCGTATATCCTAAACCCATATATCTTCAAAGGACCGTTAATTCATTTTATCTTAAATAATATTAGTAACGATTTTGTTCGATGCAGCCACAAAAAGAAAATGTTGACAATTCCTATAGCTAAGATATACTATATTTCTAGGAATGAGTTGTTTTAAATTTCTTAGTAAGTCATTAGTGTGGTCCAAACTCGAAACATAAACATTGGCAAATTGATAAATATTAATTAATTAATAAATTAATATAGAGTCAGTTTAAGGAAACCACAAAGAAAAAGAATATTGACGATGAGTAAATCAGATGATTAAGTGAGTCATGAATGTGGTCCACACTCAAATAAATTTCCATCGTCATTGTCCAGTTAAAGGAACAAATAGACTTTGAGTATTGCCATCTTTTTTTTTTTTCCTATTTTTATAAAGTCACACAACTACCTTCAAATAATACGTGGGATGTCGAAAGCTGATCAGCTACCTTGAAGTCTGATTATTCCTTTTGTTGAGTTGTGATTCTTCCTTGGCACATTTTGGTGGGTTCTAAGGAAAAAACAAAACTTTCAAGTTCCAGTTATTATAAAGAACCCGTAACAAAGAAAAAATAAGTCAAATATAGGGTTGTTTATTTAGTACTATGTAAATAGAGATCAGAAATAAAATAGGTGTAATCAATTTAAATAAAATGATCACAAATGTCATTAACGTACGTACTGTACGTTGTGAGTTGTGAACTACATTTGATATCGTACATTTCCTTTTCTCCGCTAACTTCCGCTTTGTGTTTTGATTCAAGAAGCAATATAATTGCAATTTCCTAGTATGATATTATTTGTTAAATTGATCAAAATCGAAAATTGATGAATTCTATTTTCAAAATAAAAAATACGTATGATCATATGAATCTGTGTGCTGGTCACAAAAAGAGATAGGGACCACATTTAACATGTTAGTCATCTGGTTTAAAAGTTAACATGCATAACCTTATTTTACTACTGTGACCAGAAAACACGTAATTCTAACTTTCCGTTTAAATCTACTAGCTTTTATTTATTTTTAGTAATTGATTGGTTCTTACGTACATATGTATTAGTTTGGAATATAATATCCTATTATCATGTTTAATTTCAGAGAATAATATAATATATAAAATTATATTTCTTCATTGATTTTTAAGTATCAAATTTTTACAGTTCTTTAGATTTTGAAAGTAATGCTGGAAAATAAGCATCATTGATTCATTGTATACATTTTTATTTTCAAAACCGTGAACCTTTGTATTGATCAATTTTGTTCATTACAAAGGATTCCATTAACTGAGAAGTGGGTAAGAATGAATTATTGTTCTTTTTGCTAAGTAATCACTTTTTTCTACTACCGCCCATGTAAATAAAGTCGACAGAGTTTGTTCTGCCAACTAAATTACTACATCCATATTAATATAGGAAAATAAAATCCTAAAAATCCAATAACTCCAAAAAATAGCTTGAAAATTTTCGTTTTTTTTAATCTAAATTTTTAGTAAATCCAAGTGTTTTTTTATGGTCTCATGCATTTGACAAGAACATCAACGAATCGCTTGTACATATGTTGCTTCATGTACATTTTCTCAACCATTTTGCGTCCTTCACTCCCTAATCGTAGCCTCGTGTCTGGATTTCTAAGTAGAAACAAGAGATTATGAGCCAATTCTTTGTTACCGGATCGTCCCATTGAGTGAAGTAAACCGGTCACATTGTGTTGCACCATCTCTTTTGTTCCTCCTGCATCTGTTCCCACCACTGCAAGTCCATAAGCCATTGCTTCGATTGTCACTCTCCCAAATGTTTCACCAACTCCCTGTAAGAATAAAGATTCAATTAAAAACCAAACCGAACAAAAATCAAGATGGTTAAACCGAAACCAAGCTGCATTTTTGTCAATAAATCAAAACCAAACTGAAATCAATACCTAATTTTGAAGAAAAGCAACACTTATACAGTATGTTTAATCCAAAACAAACTAAAATCAATTACAAATCGGTTTATTCGATTTCAGTAATAATTCAAGTTTCTATAGAACCGATAAACTGAAAACCGGAAAAACAAACTGAACAAAAACCAAACTGTAAACTAGAATGTCTGCAGAGTATAATGCATATGCATGTTCTGAGGACTAATTAGTTACCTGGGAGTTTGTAACATAGACATCTGCTGCAGAGTATAATGAAGCAACACGAGTTGTTGCTGGAGTCCATGTTACCGACTTAGATAAGTTTCTGTTGTTTGATAATAAGCTTAACATCTCTTTAACGTATCCAACTTTGTTACTCTTTGAACCCACTGATCCAAGAAGAACTTTGAGTTCTTGCTTCTGTCTTCTTACGGCATTGTCAAGTGTGAGAGAAACACTTTTCGTCTGTCGAGACGAACCTCTTAAACGATGTTTGCTGGAGAGACTAACCTTTTCTTTCCTAATGATGCCCTTTTGATTCCTTTGAGCTTCTTGTTCGCTCTCAGCAAGTGCTAAGGCAACAGATTCAAGGAGAAGAAGTTGTCCTTTTCCTGGGTTTATGCTGCTAAGAGACATCACAAGCATATCTGCATCTGTTAGACCTAACTCTGTTCTCACTGATTCGCGTAATATTTGTCTCTTCTCCCTCATTTTCTCTGGAGAAAGTGTTGGTGTGTTGAGTGAGGAAGGAATCCCAGCTACAAAAGCTAACTCATCATTAACAGACAGTGGAACAATCACTGGTTGTGATCTTAGCTTTATATGTTCCTCCTCGCACCATGTTAACCATTGTTTGCTCTGTGATTCAGATAAGAAAATCAGCATTTTCACTCGGTCAAGCACTGGCTTCGCTCGATCAAAGTATTCTCGTCGATTTTCCATTATCCACCAAGCTATTTGACTTCCACCAGCTGGAAAACGATTCATGTACTGATCTGCGAGAAAATGAACAACCGTAATTAAGCTTTCCATTGATTCAAAATTAGTAGTCCCAAATTTGCAAAACAAATTCTTACCTATCCATGAGGAACATACTGCTGATCCTGCGATGACCAAATCTGCTTTCATGGCAGTCTTGAAGCTGAGTTCTCCTTTGTCTTCAATCACTTTGATCCTTCTCCTAGTGAGCTCTTGCATCAATCCACCTCTCCTGCTGAGAACTACTGCAGATACTGATGCACCACAGCTCATAAGCTCTGAAGCCAGCTCCATCATTGAAATTGGAGCGCCAGTCATCGAGAGCTCATGGAAAACCAGGACGAATCTCCTCGACCAAACAAGGCGTTTAAAATCTGATTTCCTGTCGCAAGTCCCAGATCGTCTATGCGGACTCCATTCAAGAATTGTATCCTCTAGTGATCCAAAGGGACCAAAAAGCTTACCATAAGTAGCATTGGTCATTGGAAGTTCTGGATCTTGCTCATCATCCAAAACCTTAGTCTCAACTACCTCTTTACTCACCTTCTGCTTACCACGGATCTTACTACGTGAAGTCCGGCCAGCTTTTTTCGTCTTCAGTTTGGTACTCAAGCTCCGTCGAGAAGCCCCATCATCTTTCTTGATCAGACTAACATCCGTCCTCTTATTAAAACCAGCATCATCCTTACTGATAATATTCACCAAAGCATCAGAATTGTCATTAGCAACAGCACCCATTCCTTTATTCGTCTCCACAGATAAAACATCCTTTCTCGGTCTCCCTCCAAACCGTAAAAACTCAACTTTGTTTTCATGATCATGTGCCCACCTAGACTGAACATAAAATCCAAGATAAGTCCAGAGAGTAATCAAAAGCAGCCAATAAACCAGCCGGCTACTACGAAACCACTGAACCGGTCCTCCTCCCCCATGACCTCTACGCGGAGTCCTACCAGAATGCACTCTAGGTGAACCTCTTGGAGTAGACCTCCCTGACAGTGAAGACTTAAAACTTGTTTGTCTCAGCGGCGATAACCGAATCTCCTCCATGATGATTCCAAGGTTATGATCTCATTATGACCAATATATTAGACACAAAACCAATAGGAAAACCGCGCCAACACCGACGCCTAAACCTAGAAAAAGAAATCATGCAATCAGTCTACAGTTCATCAGACTCTAATTTCCAAAAACAGGCAAGTTTAAAGCATTATAGCTGGTCAAAAATTCGGATCTAAACTCCTCTCTTGACATACAATGCAGAAAAACTCCACAACTTCTCAGATTATAGATTCCAAATTCATAAGACTTATGAATTTACTATCATAACACAAGCATCATAATTAGATTATTGCGTCGGAGAATTACGAGTCAGAAGAAATATAACTTCCGATTACCAAAAAATTCAAAATCACATCGTCTCTTTGAGATCGATCAATTACACTTACCAGAAGCTGAGTAACTACGCACTTGAATCGAAGATGATCCAATGCTTCAGCTGATTGACGCGAATTTGCAGCAATCTATGATTATAAAACAGGAATCAACACGAAACCTGAAGTCAACGGACTTCACCGGAAACTAGAAACAGAAAGATGATGACGACGAAGTAGAAAGAGACGAGAAATAAAAGCTCACCGGAGAATTCGGTAGTCTTCTTCTTCAGAGATCAAAGCTGAGCAGAGAGAGCGGAGAAGACTGAAGAGTGTCTGCTTCTTAATTTGTTTTCTTCTCTAATTAATTATCTCCACTTTTTTCCTTTCCTAATTATTACTTTGCGCTCCTCACTGAACCGACTTGAATCTGAACTAACGATTTTTTCCTAAAGTCTTACCGAAATTGGATTTCCTAAACCGGCAGAGTTTTTAAATAAAGGGAATGTGTTTTCCTCGTGGGCTTGGGCCTTGAAGAATTAAAACCAAACCGACGTAGTCGAAGATTCTAATATTCTTGGCAACATGATATTAACTACTTTTAAATTCCATGGATGAAATGTTTAGTAATCTATGTTACTGGCCTTTCTATTTGTAACCATAAAACTTTAGTATAATACTAAAGCATAAATTTTCAAAATTTTGATCTAACAAACATGTAAAAATGGTGAATTAGCTAAATAACCATGAATTTTATTTAAGTAAATTACCAAAGGACAAAATCATAATTTAAACAAAATTAATTCTTTCACATCTTGGTTAAACTACTCATCGCACCACGCATATTTATACATAACCAAATTGTATAGAAAATAAACAGCACAATAATAAAATATATACTATACAATTTCATAATTTTGTACATGAATAGAGAGCAATTTAATAAAAAANAAGAAAAATTTAAAAAAAAAAAAAAAAAAAAAAAAAAAAAAGATTATAATCGTTTACCTAATTTTACTTCATAGAATCATAGTTGATAATCTTATTCGATGACTTTGTATCATGTTTGTGTTATCTCTTTGTAAACCATGTTTCAAAGTTTTATCCAAAAAAAAAATTATGTTTCAAAGTAATATATTAAAGATGTAAGAAAAGAAAAAATTTACTTCATAGTTAGTTGGAATATTCTACAAAATAATTATTTGAATAAAGGACAAGAATGTTACAAGGTATGCAAATTAAAGAGGTTATAATGTGAAATATTATTGAAAGTTTTTATTATTAGAGATCTGAAAGAAACATCATTCGTTTTCAGAGACTCTCTTCCTCTCTATCTCCCAACCTGATCTCTCTCCTGATATAACCAACACACAAACTCTGAAACAGAACATCATTACAAAATACAAGACAAGAACCAACAAGAGCTCTAGATTTGCTCTAAACACAATCAAGATTCTCAACTGTTCTCTAAAGAGAACTAAGAAACTTAACCCAAATGATCTCTGCACTTTGCGTCGCCTCTTTCGCAAATTCCTCAGCCGCTTGTTCGTCTTTCGCCTTCCTCACAGCTCCATGATACTCTTCGTACGCCTCAGAAGCATCAGCAAGAAGATGAGAAAGATTTTTCACAGTCTCCTTAAATTTCCTATCAACAGATTCTTTCTCTGCTTCAAGCTTCGCCAACAGTTTCTTGATAGCAAAGATTCTAACCAACAACGCGTCTCCTTTTTGAGCAAGCGTTTTAGCGGTTGCGAAATGAGAGTCCACTGCGGTTTGCTTCTCCGTGGCAGCTTCTTTGAGCATTTGAGCTCGTACCTGTGCTATGTGTACTCGCTCAGAAGCTTCAAGTCCTTCTTTGATGACGTTTCTGTATTTAGCTAACCTAGAGATGTAACTGATTGGAGCTGAGCTTAGCTCTTCAAAACTCGCAGCCGTAATGAGAATCTGATCAAAATCTTCACGCGTCACAAGCTCACGAGCGGTTAAGCCGCGAAGCTCTTTCAGTTTAGCCCTTAGGGTTTCTACAGTCTCTGATGTAGCAGCTGATTCACTTGTGGAAGAAGAAGTGAGAACTCTGTGTCCGAGTGGAGATTCCTTTTCTTTCCTGTGATTCTCAACGAGTTGAGTCAAAGACGCGGTGAGACTAGAAGTCTCAGTTCCCTGAAAAATCATGAAAGTACAGGAATTATACTGAGATTGTGATTCTTATCCCTTCCTTGCTGTTCAAGAAAATGTCTAAAACAAAAACCTCAATTGCGGATTCTTCAGAGAGGATCTCGTCTATGCTATATTTTGTAGGTATAACAATCGAAGCATCTTCGTCTTGTTTTAAACCAGCATTGTCTTTTTTAAAACAGCCACAAACACCTGACTCTCCAAGTCCAAGAACCTCAGGTATAGCAGATCCGCTCTGTTTCCTCGCAGCTGTGAGAACAAGAACTGTCTTAGAAAACTGTCTGAGAAAGTAAGTGAAACAAAAGGATTAAAGAGCTTTGGGTCTTTCGTACATCCTTCTTTATCAACCTTTGCGCCAATACCACTGTGTGCTTCTGCATAAACAAGAAGGTGGAATCAGACATTGTCAATTTATACTTTCTTTACTTAGAAGAGATAATTAATAGAATCTGAAGTACCTTCAAATTCACGCTCTATCTCTTCCAACATAATCTTTCTCTTAGCAGCTGAAACAAGAAGTAAAACCAAAAAAAGTTTCAAAATTTGCATTAGAAGGTTGTAATGATAAGAACTTAGATGAGAGAGTTTACATTCTTCTTCAATGTTTCTGGAATCATCCACTTTTATTTGTTTAAGACCTCCAATGGCAGCTGCAAGTAGAAGATTGGACAGGTTCATGATTTCCTGTGAAGAATATGAGCTAATCAGACAGATACTGATATGTTGAGACATATACCTTCAAATTCGCGTTCGATTTCTTCAAGCATACTTTGTCTCTTTGCAGCTGTAACAAGAGATAACTAATCTGTCTCAGAATACTGTAGTAAATAAAATCTAGAAGAAAAGTGTTTTTGTTTCTTACATTGTTCTTCATTATCACTGCCTTCAGTGAAATCATTAGCCTTAAGTTGTTCAAGACCCATTGTAGCAGCTACAAGTCAAAGATTACTAAAAATTAGGATGAAACATAGATACTAAAAAAAGAGAGAATAATGGTATTTGAAGATACCTTCAAATTCGCGTTCGATCTCTTCCAACATTTTGTTTCTCTTTGCAGCTGTTATAAAGAAATAGAAGAAACATAGTCTCAGAATACCGTAAGAGAGAAAATTTGTGCAGGAAAAAGAAAGATATTTACATTGTTCATCATCAGCATTGCCTTCATTGAAATCATTTAGTTGTTTGAGATCTTTTGTTGCAGCTGCAAGTACAAGACATTCTTAGAGCACTATTCTCCTTTTTTGGTTATATTGCATTTGACATTAAGATACCTTCAAATTCACGTTCAATCTCTTCCAGCAGACTTTGCCTCTTTGCAGCTGTAACAATACATTCAAAGCGTGTCTTAGATAACCATTGACAAAGAATAGCAGATAATAATAAGAAGAAGAGTGTTTTACATTGTTCTTTGTCGTCAGAAGAATCATCAGCATGAAGTTGCTTAAGGCTATCTGTAGCAGCTGCAAGTAATAAAGGAAGACATAAGACTCTCAGTCTCAGACAACACACACAGATGTGATATGAACTAAAGAAGACCGGTAAATGTAATGTAAAAGATACCTTGGAACTCTCTTTCTATCTCATCTAACATACTTTGTGTCTTTGCAGCTGTTTTATGACAGTAATATCAATCTGATTCAGAAAACCGTATGCAGGAAAATGAATCTGATAAAGAAGAGGGGACAACTTCGTATACCTTGTTCATCTGCTTTATTGTCGCCAGTTGATTCACTAACCCTTAGTTGTTCAAGACCTTTTGTAGCAGCTATGAGAAACAGAACACAGAAACATATTCTTAAGTAACAAAACTTTCTTGAAGAAACATGATTAAGAGAGTTTGTGGGAAGTACAAAGTACCTTCAAATTCCCGTTCGATCTCTTCAAGCATACTTAGTCTCTTAGCAGCTGTAACAAGACATAGAAGCAGCTTCAGAGACAATGGATCAGAAGAAAACCAAAAGGGATCATGAGACTTTACATTGTTCTTCATCATCTTTGCTTCCGGTAGAATCAGAAACCTGGAGTTCTTCAAGGCCTTCCCTAGCAGCTGTAAGTAAGAGATTGAAACAGAAAACACACAAACGAAATATTAGATGATATTCAGATTATTCATATAGATTTCTGCATTCTTTTCAAAACATATTGAAACATAATTGTGTCTCAAGATACCTTCAAACTCGCGTTCAATAGCTTCAAGCATACTCTTTCTTTTTTCAGCTGTAAACAAAGACACAAAACCATTCACAAAAAGTATAAGATAGAGACAAATGTAACAGAGAAACCCGAGGAGGGAAGAGGTCTATTACATTGTCCTTCGTCATTTTTGTCCCCGGTGAAGTCATTAACCCTTAGTTGTTCAAGCTCTTTCGTAGCGGCTAAGGTAAGAAATAAAACAAAAGACAAATCAAAACCTAAGTCAAGATTTTATCACAAAACAGAGGAACTATTTAAGACAGTTATGTTGGGAATGTACCTTCAAACTCGCGTTCCATCTCTTCCAACAAACTATGTCTCTTTGCAGCTGTAACAAGTGACACAAAAACCTGTTTCAATGCATCATACTATGGCAAGGAGAAAATGGAGTCGAGAGGAAGAGTCTTTACATTGTTCTTCATCATTTCCCTCGTTTATTTCATCAGTCTTTAGTTGTTTCAGACTAGCTGAAGCAGCTGCAATAAGTAAGAGAAGCAAAAGAAACTTACTATATATTATTAACAAACTTTTTTTATAAGTGAAGTGAAGTTCTTATAAACTAATGTATAAGCTAGCTAAGATAAAATCTGTGAGATACCTTCAAATTCGCGTTCGATTTCTTCCAACATTTTCTGTGTATGAGCAGCTGAAACAAGACACATAACAACTACATCAGCAAAAGAAAAAACTCTTGAAGGAACAAAGAATTCACAAAATCTCTTACATAATTCTGCATCATCCTTGAATTCAGCCTTGACACCATCAGATCCAGCTTGGTTAAGACTATCGAGATGAGCTGCAATTAATTATGATCGACGATTAAAAACAAACTTTCTTAAAGACCATTTTCTGACTAATTACGGATTACTTTCTATCTTTAAAGGACCTTTCTTGTTTCACACCATCAACACAATCACTAGGGGATCAAGATCTTAAGTTACCTTCGAATTCAAGTTCGATTTGATCCAAGTGGCTTGAAAGTTTAACGCTTTCATCACTAACAGATCCAACCTAAACACACACAAAAAGGACAAAAGTTCACCTTAATTTTACAATAAACTACTTTGCAAGAATCTGTTTAGGTATAGGTCCATTCATCAGAATCCAAATCTAAATTAAAAGAGGCAACAAAAGCTAAACCCTAACCTGGTTTGAATCACTGAAGGCAGTACCCTCAGATTCATCTGATAGAGACAGAGAAATAGTGTTCTTATCAGTCACTGTACTGTTCTTCTGGTTTTCACTTTGTATCTTTGCAGCTGAAGACACACACAAACACAAACATAGAAGCTTTCACAAACAAAACAAAAACAGAATCAAGAAGAGAATCAAGAAAGAGATAAAGAGAGAAATCTTACACTGATCTTCATCTTTCTTGCCTTGAAGAGCATTGACACTATCTACAAGTAGAAAAACAAAACAAAATCAATCCAAGAAAACAAATAAAAATAGAGAAAATTCTTATTTACCTTGATAATCACGCTCGATTAGGTCCAAATGACTCAAACCACTACCATCATCCTAAAAAGATACCAAATGCATTCCAATCGTTAAATCTGCCTATCTTATAATGTTGAAAGAATTAATAAAAAAAAACATGTGTTTTTTTTGGTGTTTACCTGACAAGAAACCTCATGGAAGCTTGAAAGAAGAAGACACAGAGATAAACCCACAACAAGAAAATTTGTTCTCATGGCGTAGATTCCCAGGACAAGAACGAAATACACAATTTTTTGAAGCTTGAAGAAGCATCACATGGCTGTGGAAACGCTTTTAAACTAAAACCGTTGTAACTAACTCAAACGTGGGTTTCATTTTTTTATCTCGTGGCTCTTCTAGATAATTCATTTTGTGTGTAGCAAAGTTTTTTTTTTGTTTTTCAACGGTGTGTATCAAAGTTAAACAAATATGTCTTGCCCAAAAAAAGAAAAAAGAGTTAAATAGATGGGAAGTAATATCATTTCATATTAGTAAATGTGACATTGTTTAAAATAATATATCATACTATTATTTAATAAAATATCATAACAATGAAAAAAATTAATGATATAAGAGAAAAAGTAATATTTTGAATCAAGTATTCATTTATTGGTTTTCGTTTTTTAAAAGATGTAACTAAAAAAAAA
>OVAQ01002418.1:1871-12880 GCA_900406345.1 Erysimum cheiri | reverse complement strand
ACATATTATTTTATATCATCAAAAACGTTTTATTGCTCATATTTTGTTTCCTTTATATTGATATATAAACCGGATTTTATAAACCTTTTTCGGTAATATTTCAGATCGAGAACGAGTACGGGAACGTGATCTCATCGTATGGAGCACAGGGTAAGGCCTACATTGATTGGTGTGCCAATATGGCTAACTCTCTAGACATCGGTGTTCCATGGCTTATGTGCCAACAACCCAACGCTCCTGAACCTATGATCGAGACGTGCAATGGATTCTACTGTGACCAGTACGAACCGACCACCCCGGGCAGCCCAAAAATATGGACAGAGAATTGGACCGGCTGGTTCAAGAATTGGGGAGGCAAACATCCTTACAGAACCGCTGAGGATCTTGCTTTTTCCGTGGCTAGATTCTTCCAAACCGGAGGAACTTTCCAGAACTATTACATGGTCAGATTCAGCTCATTTATGATATTCTGTATTATGAGTAACCAATCTTTTCTAACCTTTTTTATTTATCTTTTAATGTGAAATTTTACAGTACCATGGTGGTACTAACTTTGGAAGAGTCGCTGGAGGTCCATACATCACCACTTCATATGATTACCATGCTCCTCTTGATGAATACGGTATAAACAACTTCAATTTTGTTTTTAATATATAGCTTAAAAATGTCGGATAATACGGTCTTGACGTATGTATATATATTTTTTCAGGTAACTTAAACCAACCGAAATGGGGTCACTTGAAACAGCTACACACAGTGTTAAAATCCATGGAGAAATCGCTGACTTACGGCAACATCTCAAGAATCGATCTAGGCAACTCCATCAAGGTTAGACCCGGTCCTGTTTCCTTAAACTATAAACTGAAGTTATCATTAACTAACCCGCTTGTTATATCTTTTAAAAGGCGACAGTTTACACAACAGACGAGGGGCGATCGAGCTGCTTCATCGGTAATGTGAACGAAACTGCGGATGCTTTAGTCAACTTCCAAGGAAAAGACTACCATGTACCGGCTTGGTCCGTGAGTGTTCTTCCCGACTGTGATAAAGAGGCTTACAACACTGCAAAAGTGAACACTCAAACATCGATCATGACCGACGACAAAAGTAAGCCAGAGAAGCTGGAATGGACCTGGAGACCGGAGTCCGCTTAAAAGACCATTCTTAAAGGCAGCGGAGATCTCATTGCCAAGGGTCTTGTAGACCAAAAAGACGTTACAGATGATGCTAGTGACTATCTTTGGTACATGACTAGGTATATCTATGATCTAACAAATATCCTCTCTATCTTTTTTTTCTTTTTCTTTTTTGATAAACTAGCTAGATTTAAAATTTAGCTATGACTAATTTTCAGCCACTAGACCAACAATATCTTTCATTTTTCTTTTTTTTTTCGATGAAATGATTGTTTTAACTGATTTGTGTATGGTTTTGATATGGCGTTTGTATCAGGGTTCATCTTGACAAGAAAGATCCTGTTTGGAGCCGAAACATGACGCTACGGGTTCACAGCAATGCCCATGTTCTTCACGCTTACGTCAATGGGAAATACGTCGGTAACCAAATTGTAAAGGACGAGAAATTTGATTACAGATTTGAGAAGAAGGTCAATCTCGTTCATGGTACTAATCAAATCTCACTTCTCAGCGTTTCCGTTGGACTACAGGTAAGATGTGAAACAATAGTTTTTATGATACTTTTCTTATTACTAAAATTTGTTGTGACAATTGAAGTTGTGGTCTTATGTTTTAGAATTATGGAGCATTCTTTGATAGCAGTCCAACTGGAATCAAAGGTCCTGTGTACTTAGTCGGATACAAAGGAGACGAAACAATCCAGAAGGACCTATCGGAACATCAATGGGACTACAAGATTGGTTTGAATGGATACAACAACAAACTTTTCAGCACAAAAAAATCCGTTGGCCACCTCAAATGGGCAAACGAAAAGCTTCCTACTGGTAGGATGTTGACATGGTACAAGGTCAGTATCAATTAAATTTTTATACAACAAAAAATCATTTGATTCAACAAATGAACGGTTTCTTACAATGAAATGTTATCTCCTCAGGCAAAGTTCAAGGCTCCTCTTGGTAAAGATCCAGTGATTGTGGACTTTAATGGTCTCGGGAAAGGTGAGGCTTGGATCAACGGTCAGAGCATCGGGCGTTACTGGCCGAGCTTTAATTCTAGTGACGACGGTTGCAAAGACGAATGTGACTACCGTGGGGCGTATGGTAGCGACAAGTGCGCTTTTATGTGTGGGAAACCAACTCAAAGATGGTAACAATGGTTCCTTTATTATTTCAAGAAGTTTTGGACTTTTGACACATGATCATTAATAACTATTCATTTCTCTGATGGTTGAACACTTGTAGGTACCATGTTCCACGATCGTTCTTGAACGCGAGCGGACACAACACTGTTACTCTATTCGAAGAAATGGGCGGTGACCCGTCAATGGTGAACTTCAAGACAGTTGTGACCGGAACGGTTTGTGCCAGGGCTCATGAAAACAACAAAGTGGAGTTGTCCTGCCATAACCGGCCGATCTCAGCCGTTAAGTTCGCGAGCTTTGGAAATCCGGTGGGTCACTGTGGGTCATTTGTGGTTGGTACGTGCCAAGGAGACAAGGATGCTGTGAAGACTGTGGCTGAAGAGTGTGTTGGAAAACTCAACTGCACTATCGATGTGTCTTCTGACAAGTTTGGCTCTACTTTGGACTGTGGAGATTCGCCCAAAAAATTGGCCGTGGAAATTGAATGCTAGATTAGATCTTAGCCCTATAGCTAGCTAGCACAATTAATAATTTTCTTAAATAATTTAGATTAATCCGTCAAATAATGTCCTACTTGTTTTTCATCTATTAGGTAATCAGATGGATTTGGGTTTAGGATTATGGAAATAAATATTATGATCGAATAAAAATTTCTCTTGTTTAAATATTTTCCCTTGAGATGCTTATTTTTTTTTTTTTTTTTTTTTNTTTTTTTTTTGAATGAATGTAAAATTAATTCATCAAAAAACCAGTATTACATCAAGTGTTTCTGTTTATTTCCCTTGAGATGCTTATTTCTAATGGTTTTTTTTATTAAGCAACGATACTACACAATATATGTTACTCTGTTGTGCTACGAAAGAAGTTTCTCGATGAGGATCACAAGAATTTATCAGGCTATCACATTTCTAACACTTACTACATTTTTGTATATATATATCGTCGTACGTATTATTATCCAAGGATGATTTTCTGATTACGGAAAATATTTTGTGATTTAAATATTGTGAACTTTTTTTCTTTTTGTTGAATGTGAACATTCTCCTCATAGTAATTATATATCTTGTTTTGCATAGTGTAATCTCATTTCAAAACAAAACAAAAACAACTCAAAATGATATAATAATAATCTAGAAATTTCAGAAAGTGTGGCAAGAGGATTAGGTAATGACCCGACCCGAGCTAAAAGACCCACCCGGTAGAGCGTTCTAGAAGAATTGCTGCAATAAAAAGGGAACACTCATGTGTGTTTTTTTAGTCTATCTCTCTCTCTCTACTGCAATTTTTAGGGTTTTATCCTCCAAAGTCTCAACCTTTTTTCTTATCCTCAACAAGGTATCATCACTCCCTTCTCTTCTAGCTACCCACTCTCACTCTTCATTGTTTATTAGGATTCTCAACGAAAATTGAACACAAAGGTTTGAAATTTGGGCGGATAGAGTAATCGGGTTCACTCAATAGTGGTTGAATTTGGTGAATCTGGGAAAAATCTTCATTTATGCATATTTGTTTCTATCTCTCTCAGTTCACACTAATTGAGGGTTTTTGTGTTTTGACGGATATCAGAAATGGCGGCTACGCAACTTACAGCATCACCAGTGACTATGTCAGCGAGGAGCTTAGCCTCGTTGGAAGGTTTCAGAGCTTCCAGTGTCAAGTTTTCATCTTTGAAGCCAGGGACCCTTAGGCAGAGCCACTTCCGTCGTTTTGTTGTCAAAGCTGCTTCTGTTGTTGCTCCTAAGGTTCGTTCTTAGTTCTTTGTTTCGTTTTGATTGTTGTTTAGTAAGTTTGTCTGGATGAACTTATCTGATTGGTCATTTGGAAGTTATCTGAGTCCTGGATTGATGTTCGTTTGTCTCACCAATTCATTTTATTGTTTTGGTTATTCGGTTACACAATCCAATTAGCTACATGATGTCTATAGAAGCTATGCTTTTTCTTTTGTATGCCTGGTCTGTATCTTAATGGAGTCGTCTTGTGAGACATTTGGATGTGTTACTTCTCTTTTAGTTATGACATCTAAATTTCTCTGTTTCGTTTTGGTTTTTCTTGTGTATGGTTATTTACAGTATACTTCAATAAAGCCATTGGGAGATCGGGTCTTGGTGAAAATCAAGGAGGCAGAGGAAAAGAGCTTAGGTGGTATCTTACTTCCATCCACTGCTCAAACGAAACCTCAAGGTGGGGAGGTCGTTGCTGTGGGTGAAGGAAGAACTATTGGGAAAAACAAAATCGAAATCACTGTCCCTGTAACAACCTCACTTACCCTCAAGCCTTCTTTCTTCGTTTGCTTCGTTGTTTGCTAATAAACTTATCTATATTGCCTTCTTCTTTCTCCTGATGTAGACTGGAGCACAAATTATCTACTCCAAATACGCAGGAACTGAGGTGGAATTCAATGATGTGAAGCATCTTATTCTCAAGGAGGATGATATTGTTGGCATTCTTGAGACAGAGGACATCAAAGATCTCAAACCTTTGAATGACCGAGTCTTTATTAAGGTTTGTTTCTTGTCCTTACCTTGCATCATCGGATCTTTGTTTCTGCACGCATAAACAGTTTTAACTTTTGTTTCGAAATTTATGAGTTTAGGTTGCTGAGGCGGAGGAGAAAACAGCTGGAGGATTGTTGTTAACCGAGACTACCAAAGAAAAGCCTTCTATTGGCACGGTAAGCGCATACTTAACATCATGTCCATTTCAAGAATCTGAGACTTAGCAGCTTGATGTGTTCCTCCGTTCATACACAAGTTCTAACAATACATATTCTCTCCATTTTGTGGCAGGTGATAGCAGTTGGACCGGGTTATCTAGACGAGGAAGGTACCGTAAAGCCACTGCCAATATCGACTGGAAGCACAGTTCTTTACTCCAAGTATGCTGGTAACGACTTCAAGGGCAAGGATGGTTCCAACTACATTGCCCTCAGAGCTTCAGATGTGATGGCTATACTTTCTTAGTTGTGTTACATCTTTGTAACGTGCAACTTGTATCCCAATTGTGGAAATTTTTTTCGTAAACGGCCTGAGCACATTCTGGAATAAAGACTTNAAAGACTCGAGTTTGGAAAATATGATTGTGATTTGATCGCTGATTGGATTTGGATGTATTCCCCTCTCTAACCGATGACTTGCATACGTATCAATTTGATAACAAGTAATTTGTTTAAGTCAATCAGTTGGTAGAATCTGTGCGACTCCCATCAAATAAAAGCTTTTTGTAAACTTAGTGGAAGATATTTTACAGGTAAATGCTCTACAGTGCCAGTGGAAACTTGAGTCATGTTATCAAAGAGAAGATGTTATATTACAAAACGAAGAAAAAATAATCTTTGTCTGTGAGAAATCTTTCTGCCTTCACCTGTTAAACGAGGTGGCTGAGTTATCATCATAATGACCTCTCCAAGCATTGCCGCTATCGCCACCGCTACAAGCTTGATTAGTAACCGGTACATCCGCAAAGTTCCCGTCCAAGCTCATCTGTTGAACCTCAGCTGATGAAAGGATCTTAATGCTCTGAACACAGTTTACAAATTCCCTGCAAAAGCCAAGATTTCAAAGGTTATGAAAAAAAGAATGAAACTTTCTCTATGTGTGAATGCAATTGCTCTCCACTTACTCCCATGGATCATCGCCGACGAGAAGGATGTCGTTTTCATGATCGACATAGACAAGTTTCCAGTCTGAAGTTTGCGGATCTTCAAGCTGTCCTTCGATCCCGAACATGCGCGCTAGATCATGCCTCAGCTCATCGTAACCTCTGTATCGGTTGACGTCTATTGATCTCCCCACTGAACCTCGCTTTTGCACCTGTAGGAAATTTACAACATTGTCAAACCAAAACCATAACCCAAGTTTCCGCAGGGTNAACAAGTTTCCAGTCTGAAGTTTGCGGATCTTCAAGCTGTCCTTCGATCCCGAACATGCGCGCTAGATCATGCCTCAGCTCATCGTAACCTCTGTATCGGTTGACGTCTATTGATCTCCCCACTGAACCTCGCTTTTGCACCTGTAGGAAATTTACAACATTGTCAAACCAAAACCATAACCCAAGTTTCCGCAGGGTGGGATCAGAGCAAAATCAAACCTTTGTATAAGTTCGCATTCGCTGAGTCTGAGCTGGCCACAATCCACCACCAAGAACTCCCGCATCGTTGACAGCTAGATCATTAGAAATGGCGGGCACATTGGGGATACCAAAAGATTGAGTTCTTACAGCTGAAGTGGACATCTCTGTACCAATGTCATTTGTCACTCCTCCATAGTTTGAAAGCATGTTCTGGAGATCTTTCTGGGAGTCGTATCTCCTCGAGAGCAAAGTGTCAGGCACAAAGCCGTTATCAACATTAGCTCCACCGAGCAAACTGTTTCTCGAATCACTCTCGAGGCCAAAAGTTGGAGCCAAGAAATTCTGTTGTCTGTTGTTGTCGCCGGCATCTAAACCATAAGAAGTTCCAGAGGCAGATGCTTCTAGTTGATGATCTGTTAAACTAGCTTTGGACTTTTGCTGACCCACTAGTTCTTGTTTTAACCGCAAATCGGACTTGCTGTAAAGGTCCTGAACAAGATTACCAGACATATCAATAGCTGCATCCGGCATCAAGATCGCTGGCCCGCTTTGGCTTCTGTGGAGAAAGCTTGAAGAAGAGATCTGACAGTTGTTGGTGGAAGGCGAGGTTGAAGAGGAAGGTGCATCTCCTCCATCTGTGATGCCTGAATAAGCTTTGACCCCTCCTCCAACCGGTGGGTTTTGTTTTTCCTGATGTCGGCTCACCAGCATTTGAGGCGGTTGCAACGTCGATAAGCCATTGTTAGTGCAGGACGACGGAAACTGCTGACCTTGAGAGAGAGGAGGCAGCTGTTGCAACTGCTGGCTTTGCAACTGTTGGTGCGGTAACTGAGACTGCGGTGAAAGAAATTGCTGCTGCTGTTGCTGCTGTAATCTCTGCAACAGCTGAAACTGTAAATGCGGTTGTTCCAACAGACTCTGCTGGAATATCTGTTGGGCCTGTGACTGGTGAGCTTTCTGCTGCAGAAGTGTTTGCTGATTCTGTCCCTTGGGACCAGGAGGCTGCTGCTGTTCTACTTGTCGTGGAAACTGTGTCTCTGGTGGCGGCACGGACATCAGATTGGATGTAGACTTGCTGGTTTCAATTACACTACTCTGGCTAGTGCTAGCACCTAAATGGTGGTGTGCTTGTTGAAGCTGTTTAGACTGTTGTTGCTGTTGAAAGCTTTGATTAAGGGAGCTGGACGGAGGCGTGATGACACTGCTTGCCATTGATCCCGAAACTAATTGTGGTTGCAAATGATGCATAGATGCTTGTTGCGCCTGAAGCTGCTGTGCTTGTTGACCATTGTAAAGCAGATTCTGCGGAAGCTGAAGTTGCTGCAACTTATGTGGTTGTAATTGTTGTGGCTGTGGCTGTGGATGCGAGTGAGATTGCAATGGCTGCGTTCTTAGCTGCTGCTGCTGCTGAGTCTGTTGTTGTACCGGTTGTTGATGTTGCTGCTGCAGTAATTGTTGTTGTTGTTGTTGCTGCTGCTGCTGCAGCAATTGTTGTTGTTGTTGAGACTGCGATTGATTGTTGTTGCTGTGTTGAGACTGCAATTGTTGTTGCTGCTTCAGCAACTGTTGTTGTTGTTGTTGTTGTTGTTGTTGCTGCTGCTGCTGTTGAGACTGTGATTGTTGTTGCTGATGGTTCAAAGAGGAGTGCAACATTTGCTGCAGCTGCTGTTGTTGGGACAAGGTAGTTGGTGGTTGAGGCAACTGGGACATTGGGGCTTGCGGGTTCGGTTTGTTAAATTGGATAGTTGATGAGGAAATCCCCCCTGGCGGCGTCTGAAAGCTCATTAACTTGGAGGGATCATCAGTGCCGCCAAGATTGTTGTGCAGCGCCGCGGTTGACGAAAGAATTGGCGGGAAGAAACCTGGCTGTGCAGCAGCAGATGATAACTGGCCGTTCTGCTGCTGCATATTCATCCACTGAACTAAACTCAGACCAGGAAATATCGTACTCGAAGCGTCTTTCATCTCTAAGCTATTATCAAGCCATGGCATTGCTCTCTTCAGTGCAGACTCCATGTCAGTCTCATCATCTGCAAGAGCACCGGAATTTCCGTCCTTGAGGAGATTCAAAGATGTGTCGAAATGAAATGGTACAAAGATTGTACCTGGCATTCCGGGTTGCCCAGCAAAGCGAGGTCGAAAAAATGGAGGAGGACATATGTAGAAAGGAGTTAGAACCGGTTCAATGTCCCAAACTGAAACTCGACCGGGCCGATCACCAGCAGCTGACTCATCCCATCCAATCTTTAGCAGAAACAAAAACAAGGCATAACTAAAATGAATGGTGCAATGTATCAAGAACGACAAATCTGGCATTTATCATGAGTTTTACTTCAAACTACCTGAAGATTCCGCCACTGAGAGTTTTTCCATCTCACTGGATCAAGATCACTGATACCGGTAACTGTACCCATGTACCGTCGAACTCCACATTCTTCTGTCTCAAATATCATCCTAAACCGCATACCGAGGGAAACCTGAGCGTACATCGCTTTGGTATACTTGGCTAAAGGAACCACAAACTCAGCAGGAGCAGCCCTGCAAAAACACCATTGTAATTCTCTCAGCATTGCTATGAAACAGACAGGCATTTGGTAAGGTCGGTGGAGACAAAAGAAACATAGATCCGCCACCTAGGGTTGTAGAAAATAGTGAAAGGACTGTTATTAGCATTTGCATGAGCTGCAGCAGCAAGAACGCCGATGTGCATGCTATCGCTTGATATTACAGACGAAGAAAGAGCAGGCTGTTGCCTATTTGCACGTCTTATACCCAACAGAAGTTGCGCCTTTCCATCTCTTAATTTAAATTGAAAGAGTTAGCATCTTGACAGACAAATACCGAAAGAGCATTGACACAATGAGATTGATATACCTAATAAAAAGAACAGAGTCTCCAGCAAAGAGTCTTTTCGTGCTGACAAACACACTCCAGCCTGTAGTTAGCAAGTGCCTTTTTGGTTGACCTGATAAACATCAACAAATCCAAAACCTAAGAACACTTTTAGAAAAGCCAAATTGATTGAATGAGGTGATCTACCCAAAAGAAGGAAAAACCTCGATAAATATGTCTGAAAGTCCATGTGTTGTCGTGAATATCCTTAGCAACAAGCTCCTGACAAGGTGGTTGCATCGAGAAATCCTACCAGAATATTGCCAACAATGTAAGAAGCTAAGGCAATAAAGAGAACCTAATTATCAAGAAGTTAAGATATAAGAAAGCATCGTATATACACCAGAGCAGGAAAGATTTTCTCCGCTGCTCGTCGGGGTACAGAAAATCCACCGTGAGTGCTTGTGTCACTGGCAGTGAGAGTTTTGCAGAAAAATTCATTAGGTTGCCTATTTAGCTTAAGACCCATGTCAGAGGCAAGCAATGCATCTCTGTCATACTGTGCAACAAAAAGCTCAGAACAATTAGTCTCTACTCCTCAAATACACCTAAAACCGAGTTATTCAGGAAAAAGTAACCTACTTTGTTTACTGGCTGAAGAGTCATCTGCGCATACACCTCATCCGTCTCAGGATCAGCCTGGTTTACAATCGAATATTATCAAAACATTAAGCAAACCAATGTTAAGAGATATAAACGTAGAGGTCATTATTGGTATCTAAGAGATGCCATACATTCAATGTGACATTATGGAGCATGCAGATTAGCTTGGAAGGAAGATTCGGGTAACTCGGTATGAAATCAGTCTGCTTCTGCATCGAAGCCGCAACCTAAGAAGTAGAAAAAGAAAAAGGACAGCAGCATGAAATATCCACTCAGAGACTCAATTTTTATCAGCCATGAATGATACCAAACTTTGTCGAATAACAACATACTTGCTCACTGTGACCTTGAGGGAAGTAAACAACAAGACTTCCCGCTGGAGGCAACGAAATCAGTGGCCCAGCACAAGCGTGCCATAGTTCTGAGTTTATATTTCTCCTTTCTCCTGCACTCACACAACATCAAAGCTGTGATTACTTCAAATCTCTGGGATCTTCCTTCACTAGTTACTACTAATCAAAACAACAAGATGGGAGAACTGCTCTAAACCCTTCAAACTAAAAGTCACATGCTCTTTAAATCAATACAGTAGTTACTTGGCTTACTTCTAAAGCTAGAAATGAGATAAATCAACTCAGTTCACTTGCCCATATCCAGCAACTCTGAAGAAAAACGAACTCTACATACAACTGAATCTATACAAATCCAGCTAGCAATGAGTTTCAACTAAAGGATTGAAATTTATCAGATACGAGAAACACACAAACCTTCAACAGGATTCGGAGAAACTCCATTTGATGAAGGAGCTTTCATGATTACTGAACTTAACTCCTAAAATAATAATCTAAATCTGAGCTTATACAAAGCTGAGCTCTTTGCGTGAGAGCTTCATCTTCAAGCTTAGACCCAAAAGCCCTCAACTCTCCCTCCACCAAGTGCTTTCTAGCTCCACTCTTCACAATCCAAGTTACCGCAGAAATCTGAAATGGAGACTCCAAGATCTCTGCTTTTTACATCCGACAGAAACTCCAATTCCTCGGAAATTTGAAGTATCTCAAAGAGATCAAAAACCACGACTTTTCACACCCGGAGTCTCCGGAGAGACAATTAAAGCATAAGACCTTAAAAAAGATTCCCTTTTTGAACGAAGCTCTTCAACTCCGAGTCAG
>OVAQ01002416.1:0-10517 GCA_900406345.1 Erysimum cheiri | reverse complement strand
ATTATAGACCCGATAAACTGGCCTCGGTATCACACCTTCACGCTCTGTTTTGTTTTGAACTCTGCGTTGAACTTTGGTTATTTCCTCATATTAATGAAATTCAGACGAAAAAAAAAAAAAACTACTTGCATATCTTTGCCAAAGAAAAAGAAAAAAAAACACTTGTGTTCATCAATGGAAAAAAAAAAAAAANAAAGAAAAAAAAAAAAAAAAAAAAAAAACTATAAGCGTACCATTACCAACCAGCTGATATGTAGATTTATAGATCCAACGGCTTCAAAAACAAATTAGTGTAGAGAGAAACTTATAAATTACTCTAAACTAAACAATTTTTTTTTAGTAAAGAAATTAAACATATTTACAAACAAAAAAAATCAAATTAATTACTTAAAATAGGACGGCGAATTATAGATTTATTTTGCTCTTAAACAACTTTCCCAACTAAAAATAGCAAAGGGTCATGATTGGTATTCAAGTAGAGTACAAGAAACTTCTTGACTGGATGTGCTTGGGTTTTGAGGGATGAGAACGATGAGGTCTTGATGAACATTAGAAGAACCTTCCTCAACACAAAAGAAAAAGATCATGCGATTCTTATGGGACTCCTCTGGGCCACTGAAAATATGGTTTCTCATAAATGCAACAACATCATCATTGCTATTAAAGATGCTTCGGTGGTAGGTTTTGTTTCAAGACCACAAGCGTGACCGTTGATTAGGTTTGAATCAGCGGAGTTAGAGCAGCTTTAGTGGCTTTTTTGGTGTAAAAAAATTAGTTGGAGACAAGATCAACTGATAGAGAAGCTCATCTCATTGCTTATAGCATCACAAGTGATTGTAGACTATACTCTTATGTCGCTACAGGTCGTCCGACTTTGCTTAAGGAGGTTTTTGGTGATGAGAGAGTTTTATCCTCTAGTATATGATCCTTGCTTATGGTTAGTGAGCTCACCTTGAGAGCGTCATTCTTTTGTATAGACCATGTTCATATATACTAGATGATAAAACTTGTAGGCAAAGTTTGAGCTCCACTTCCACTTTGGAAATCATTTAGGCAAAGTTTAGATCCAACAAGGATATACAGGAAATTTGACCCATAATTGTTTTGAAAATCTAACTTAAATCAGGAAAAAGTAGCTAATAACAAAATGATTACAGAAAAAAAAAAAAACTATTTGTTGTGAATGAAAATGACTATTGGATTTTTTAAAAAATTAATTACATAATTAAGACTAGTCTAAACAAAGAATAAATAACTTGTTAAAAAAAATAAAAATTCAAAACGGCGCCACTTGGCTACGAGCGAAATCGTCGGAATCAACTCTAGAATCGTCAGGCCAAGAGTCTCTGAGAAGCTTCAAAAGCATCTGAGCTTTTCTCTTGGCTCTCTCCGTACAATCACTCTGCACCAGAAGCAACAACTGCGTCACCAATCCCGCCGCCGCAGCTTCATCTCTACACCGTTCCTCCGCGTTACACAAAGCCAACAACGCTCCCGCCGCGTACTCCGTCGCTCTATCCGAAACTCTCAGTATCGTCTTCACCATTAGAGGCACCGTCAGAGCGTGCTCACCAAACGCCGCACATCCTTCCGGTAACCGGCAGAGAAGCTCCACCGTCGCTAAACCTCGCTCCGTATCACACCTATCGAAATCCGCCGCGAGACGGTCGATCAGTATACCCGGAGCTCCGGCGGAGATCGCGAGGTGTCTCGTTTGTTTCACCAGACAGAGAGCGAAAAGCGCTTTGATTCCGATCTTCAAAGCTCGCCGTGATGAAATCGGATTCTTGAGTAGATCGAGAACGCCTTCGAAAATCGAATCGGATCCTGAAATTATCAATTTCAGATCCATCGATTTCGATCCAGTCAACACCATCTCTAACAACGCGGCGGCGTTAACTCTAATTTCAATCGAAGAATCAAACAACAACCGGGTCATAAACCCGACCCGACCCGGATCCGAAGCTATAGCTTCACACTCCGTCTCCGTCATATGCAATAAAACCAATAGAGCAAGCGACTCAGAAACAAGCTCCGAAGACGACGTCGTATCAACATCAGCGAACAAAATCCTCACCAAAATCTCCCTCGCGTTATGACCGGCGATCAAAACGCGATTCTTCTCGCTATCTCTAGCCAATCCTCTCAAACGACGAATCGCGGCGGCGCGTGAGCGAACAGAGACGTGAGTTCCTGAAATTGCGGAGGCTTGGCTAAGGAGAGACCTAACGGAGATTGGATCCGCCGGTTGTTTCGGTGTAGGGATCCGTTCAACGCCGTTAGAGCGGTTAGCGACGCACCATTCTTGGATTAGACGGCGGAGAGTGTGGTTAGGTATGAGGGTGAAGTCGGAGAGAGGGACGCGTGTGACTGGACAAGTGATGTTGCCCATGGCGATCCATGACTCGATGCTGGTGCGGTCATAAGTTTGGCCGGTGGAGACGGTTACTGGATCGGACATTAGGTCTAGTGAGATTGGGCATCTGAAATGGTATGGTATCTGGATTCCGAGATCTAACGGCTCTAAATTCCCAGGCATTTTTGGGAGCAATTTTGAGCAACTGTTTTAGTTTTTTAGTTTTTTAGTTTTTTAGTTTTTGTGAGCTTTGAGGATTTTGGAGTTGAGAGAAGGAAGACGAAGGATCTTATCTGCGCAGGCTATGCGCCACACGTGTGGCTTTTATAACTTTGTTAGTTAGTTCATTTCGACAATTTATTTTTTTAACCAGAATATTTAATGTTCTGTTTCATAAAATTTATTGTTTTAAGAAAATGTTTAGCATAAAATTTGTATAAAATATAAAATAGCCTAATTTTTCGTTTCTTCTTTACATATTCCCTCGTTTATTTATTTTTTGGTTTCATGAAGATTGATGTTTTATAATTCATATTACATAGGGAAAATGAAATTTGGATTAATTTTGGAAAATAAAGAAATTGAGTTAAAAGCAAAACTTATAAAAATATTGAAAATAAGAATGACTAAAAAAAAACAAATAAAATATTGAGTGATGGTAACCATATATTAAAAGATGTTGTATAGTATGATTAATATCTATTTTATACTAATTATCAATACAATACTAAAAGAATCAATTATTTATTGTAAGGTTAACTAGAAAAACCAAAACACTAAAAATGTAAAACACTTTTTGAACAAAGAAAAAAAGAAAGTAAAAACGCTTAAAATAGAACTAATTATATCACTTCAAATGACACAGAAAAATATTAAAATACATATTAATATATAGAACATTTTGTTGAGGTTTGGAACNCCCCCAAAAATTTTTTTTTTTTTTTTTTTTTTTGGTATCAAACTCCACAAACATTTTGTTAGGTTATAATCCCTTATTCCTGTTTTGTTCCATTCCCTTTTGATTAATAATAAATTAATAACATCATTTATTCCGTTTGCATTATTCATAGCATTAGGTCCTAAGATCTAATTCTTTCATATGTGGCATGCTTGAGAAAAATCACACTTTTTCTTGGAAGAAATTATCTAATCTTAGAAGTGAAGCTTAAGGTATCTATATTCAAGTATATATGATTTCGGTTTCGATAAACAGATATCACAAACAATATAATCTATAGTATTATATGTTTTCATATACGAATTAGTATCTGTTAACAAAAATGATAATCTATCTCCTGTAATCATAATCGACAATCATATCACCAGTTGTATACAGTAACCACAACCACCGAATTTATTATTATCTACTACCATATTTATATGAAAAATGAAATAAATATCAATCGTGTGTTGTAATTTATTTATAAAAAAACATCAATAAATTTGGTCAAACTAAAATGCGAAAGACTGGGAACGAAATTGGGACCCACAAAAGACAGCTCCCACTTACTTGTGTTACATCAAGCCTATAATCATATAACCAAAATAGATCATAACAAGACCAAATAAATAGTTTGACTGTTTTGTCTTTTATGGAATGACTTTTGACTGTTTTTAAGACTTACGTCGATGGAAATTACTCTTTTTATCCTGTTTTCACTTTTTACAACCTCTTTTTTCATATCTAACAGTCAATCCTCGAATAGGTCAATGTTTATTGTTTAGGTGTTAACAAAGGGTTTAAATTTCAAAAGTTACTTTTGTCTAGACTTTGACAATACTGACATCTAATAAGATTTTTATCAATTGAAATAAAACTAGCATGAAAATAAACAAAACTAGCATAATCACAAGATTCTAGACTAATTAGAAGCTAAACAAGACATGCATGGATACAAATATTAAATGTGAACGTTTGTGATAGGTTCGTTCTCATTTTGTTGGAGTTAATTTAAACGAATAATAAAAATCCAGACTGTAACTTTTGTTGGAGTTATAATTTGATTCTGCACAAATGTATTGTCGGGAAAGTACAAGAACTTACAGAATTATTTTGGAGATAAATAAATCATCGAATGAAGACAAATATTCTAAGACAATAATATCGAAATCAAAGAAATTCGGGAGGAGGGATAAGATCCATGGACTTGGACCGTATTATTGTCTGTTTTCTTTTTATATATCTTTTGTATTTAATTTGTTCTTTTCATTTCTTTGTTTGTTTTGAATATTGATTAACTTAAATAAAAATTGAGTGAAGAAGAGAAGAACAGAATCTGCCTGTCATTGGCTTAGCCGCATGGGAACAACTCAAGAAGTTTGTGATTATTGTCTATTGCCTTTGTCCACCTCTCTTCCTGTCAAAAGGAAAAACTAGAGAGCGATTTCTAAAACTACGGAAAATTAAAATGATTATTTATTTTTGCATAAGTATATCGGTGTCGGATTGGTTCTCCATAACGGAGTGTTCCCAGCCGATCACTTAATAAAATGGGTTTCTGGAAAAGAAAAAAAAAAGTGGTGAATTCGGATAAGGTTCTGATGCTAAACTATATATTTTCTTAATTTTTTTTTTTTGTCAACATTTGGGCCACAACTGGCCGGCCCATAAGCCTAATTTCTACAATTAAATTGTAGAGTCGGGGACTCGATCCCTGGTGTGATGGTGTCTGTCTTCTGTGGACTTTGCCACTAGACTAAGATCACTTCACTATATATTTTCTTAATTATTTCATGAGTATTAATACAGTTTAAGATCCCTATTTTCTTACAGCATTTATTTATTTGTTTTAAATTTGATAGTAATTATTTTCAATTATCGAGGGTATTATTTTTTTATTCATGAAATATATTTTTTTTGAGACATTTTCTAAATTTTAAACATACATAATCAATAATTTTTTCAAAATGATTAGACCAGAAGATATGACTGATTGATTGTGACTATTTCCGTGGCATTTTGAAGGTTGATGTTTTATGTTAGAATCTCTATAATATTACTGGTTGTAGCTATAATTAACAGAAATTGGGTTAAAAAAAAAAAACAAAAAAGAAACTGCGAAAGTTTTATAAAACAGCAAAATTGTCAAAAGAAAAAACTTCCAACTATTAAAAAAAGTTCAAAAAGCATCAACATTCGATGACTATCTTATATTTTTAATTGTTATTTACTTTACATTTTAATTATTAATTTTTATTGATTTAGCCAAATTAGTTATGCTATAAAATAGTTTGAAAAAACTGTCAAATTAATCTGCTTAGTTAAACTAGTTAATGGTGGAACTAATTTGGTTCAGTCAATCAAATTTGATGATTACAATGCAAAATAAATAAAAATTATAAAATTAATATTTTTTTAAACCATTTTTAAAAGTTAAATATTTTTAAAATTTTGTTATTGAAATTAAATTTATTGCTTAAAAAATAGATATTTCCAACCATGAATCAAGAGTGTGAAAGTTTTACAACCAAAAAAAATGAATGGTGCTTAGCTTATTTATCAATGAAAAAACTACCGTTAAAAAATAATTTTATTCACTTGATTATGTATAATGAAGATAAGAAATACGGTTATGAATCGTTTTATCCATAATACGGAGAAGCTAACATAAAGATTGTGCTTTTTCAATATTACACATGTTAAATCATCTTGGATATATGATGAAAAAAAAAATTATGGTATCAAGTTTGGCCAGTTCAACATAAAATATGAATGGAAGATATCAAAATTAATTGGAAAAATCAAACAACCATATACCATATTTTGAAGGACGTAATGGTATACAATACCAGAGTGGGTACCATCTTCAATGACTGATTTGTACCATTCAGAACACGAAAAAAAAAAAACGTTAAATTGATTTGATTTACAATAATTCCAACCATTACAAATTTACAAATACGATTTTAAGTGGCGGAGTTCGCCAATATAAAATGAAGAGTTGCAGCCAAAAAGTTGGATGAGTCAAAAGGTCAAAGAATCTTAATGAACAGTGAGGACATGAATGTTTAAAATTGGGTCCAGCTTGGTCCAAGTGCTAAACAATTACAAAAGAGGTTGTTGATCCATTATTAATATATCTTCTTTCTTCTTTTTTTTTTCACTATTAAATCTTCTTTTGTTATGTATTTGTTTCTCTCTATAATTTTCATCAACTCTAAATCACATATATGATTCGAATCGTTTTGGATTATACTACAATCAATTAAATTGTAGTATTTTGGCATGAGACTAGCTATTGGAGCTATTCACTCATATCAAATAATAATCTAAAATCAAAGAAATACTGTATATATACAGTATAGTTTTTTTGGTAAAGGCAAAAACGATGTCGTAAAAGGCGTGTGTAGGGGACAGTGCGACTCCCACTTCTCGCGACCCTACGGTCTCCGGTCAACCCTGCACTGTCTTTGTTGCACGTGCTTCTCTCTCCTTCACACGTGCTTCCCAGCTCATCCTTCTTTTGTTGTGCCTCTTATTTTAGTTATTTATATATTTTTCTTACAAAACATAAAAATAAATATTCTCGAATAAAATATGAATTATTCCCAAAATCCTTAACAATTACTGCCACTGTCGGATAAGTTCCAGGGTTTCTTTTGTTTTCTTATTTTGTTTTTTCTTCTTTTTTTATGTTTGTTTGAGTTTTAATGCGATAAGATGAAACAAGACGACGTTTTGTGCTTGTGCATGCATGTTTATCTTGTAATTATAATCCGACTAATAAAATAGGTTCAAATAAAGGCTAAGAGTAATTAATTCATGCATCACGAGAAAATGTTACTTATCGTTTTTTCACGAAAAGAAATTCGGGTCAAAAGCTTTTGATATTAAATTTAAAACACACACTTTTTTTTTTGGGCAAAATTTAAAACACACACATGAGATAGCTTTTGGCGTACCTATGTGAGAGGGACTAATTTGATTTAACCTAAAAGTCTAAAACCCTATTTTAAAAGGTTAGAGCCATTTGCGAAATGGTCCTAATCGACTTACACTTCCAGCTAATTATAACCACATATAATATATAGGGCATATAATTGGATACAAATATACAACGCCTTTGCGATGTACTGATAAAAGCAATCAAAGATGCAGATGGATATGTATATTAATGCATGTCGTAAATTTTAATACATATCGTAAACTTCAATTCGTCGAGAGAGGATTAATCCAATTTTTAAAAATAAATGAGGAAGATCGTCCACCAAAATTTTACAAAAGGCCCACAATAATAATATATCAGAAACTATTAAAATCCGCTGGACGACTCAACTTGAACCAAATAAATCTTGAAAGACGAATAAACTCAATTAGCCCACTATAGAGGAAAAGAGAACCGTCACCATTGATCACCACCAATCGAGTATAATTGAAGAAGAGGAAAACAAAATTAAGCTGGAAGAAATATATATGATTTATATATGTATTAATATTGTAAGTACTTAACACAATTTTGTAGTAAATAAAACGTCATTTTCGCAATGATTGAAACCAACATCTTAGAAATCACCTTGTGTGCTACATTTGGATATCGACCTAAAATCTTAGATATTTGGGTGTTCCATGGAACTTAGAATTCACCTCGATCGTGACCTTCCATGTCTTTTGGGAAGTTGTGAAGATTTAAGTAGATTTGTGATACAGAACCACACGTGTGCTTGGCACGTGCGACATCAAGGGAGAAATAATGCAATCAGAGGCTTACAAGTGGCAGGTGGAGGTTGGCTGATTGCAATCACACCGTTAGTCTCAGCTTTATAGTCACGCAAATTCCTTTTGTCATTTTATCATCTAGAACATTTGTAAACAATTTCTCTGGTTGTTTTGCTGGGTTTCTCTCGCTTTGAGAGCCAGTTAGGCGGTATGGGTGTTTCCTTATGAACATCGATCCGTTGTTATCTGTTCTTGCGTTATTAATAGATTGTTGATTTGAGCTATTTTTGTGTTGCGATTCTTGTGATTTGGTGTTGTTCTTGTGATTTGGAGTTTATCTGTAACAATTTGATTAAATGGAAGGGTTGTAATTGGCAAAAACAAGGCTCATAATAACATCCACTCTCCTTTTGTATCTCAAAATAAGGCTTTGATTATATGATTAATATGTAGATACATGTGATTGTAGAGTAATGTGGATAAAAATACACAATGGAAGAAGATTACATTTTAGAGGCTATTAAACATGGTAAGTTGTCACATCTGCATTAATTATCTAATATTTTCAATCATGAGGTTTGGTATTTTAGACTTTTTAGTGTCCAACACCAGGACTAGAACCAACATCTTTGACTCGTCCAAACATTTCGTAGCCCTTGGGTCGATGATGCCCAACCCCTGGGCTTGGTCCGGACTGTTTCACTGTGGCTAACCACGTCAGATCTTGTACAGAGGACGCAACTGGTTTAAACGAAGACATGACGCTTCCATTGAACACAGACGAATCTCTTAACTTGGTGAACGATCCCGAACCATCCTTGACCGGTCGTCCTTCAATTGCGAGAACCACCATTATAAGAACCACGAGAAACGCTATGTAGAACTTGGTGCGGTTCTTAACAATCACCATGGTGATATGATTCGTAGTAGTAACGCCAATTTATTAATATCGATATGTAGTTAATATGATGATCATGAATCATGATAGTAGTAACGAGTATTTATAGTGTATAAGAAAGATAAGTGTGGGGACAAAAAAATATCAATGGATGTATAATTTTCTCTATTTATTGGAACTGTTGATTTGCCGCCACCTCCTTTAATTTCAACAATGAAAGATCACATTCACATGAACTAAAGTATTGAGTTTGGCTCACGTAAAGTTTTGAGTTTGGCTCCAAGAGAGATTTGACAATTGACATTATACGTTTATGTTGATAGTTGTATAATCTAATTATATATTGATTTTTAACTTTTTATTGATCATTGGACAATAACGAAATTGGGGAGAAAAGTGGACTGACGTGACCCAACCATTTCAAAAAAATCTTGATTCAACTAAAAATCCGTAAATAAAAGTGGTTTTGTCACTATTATATTTACTGCATAGTTGAATGTAATTGTGCATTTTATTGAAATGTGATTTGGCAATATTCTGAAAAATCACATAGTTATTTTGCCTGCCATAATGCAAATTCCGGATCTAAGGGCGTGTGAATGGAACTAAATCCGCATAAGTATCTCCAATCAGAGTTTTTATTGAAATTTGAGTTTAAAAAAAAAAAAAAAAATTCCCAGATTCGCGGAATTGTCTGTTATATATTCTTCAAAAACGCACCCAATGGATAATAATTTCTTTTTCTTTTTTTTTTTTAAATATGCAAAATATCTGTTATATATAGGTACATCACAAATGGTTGTTAACATCTCCGATTCTTCGGAAAATTAGTTTCGAAAATTTTCCATCAAGATCTTCCACATTTTCAGGTTAGTATTTTAATTTTCTGTTTTTGGTAAATAATTTTAATACATATAGTGTAATTGTTACATAATCTAATGTATTCTATATTATATTAACTTAAATAATTAATAAATATACTTCGTATATTAACATATTAATTTAAAATTTATGGTTTAAGTTAGGAAAAAAAGAAAACTAAAATTGATTAACTATGCAGCAAATAATATTGTTATAAATTCTATATAATTGTTTCAAAAAGTTAAGTATGTTGTGTCCTTTAATTAATCTGTTTATATCATTTTTTGTTTAAACAAAGAAATTCACAAATTTAAATAAATGATTATTGAAGTGGTTACTCTAATATTTTGTGTTAATTTCAACAAGTTATGCAACTACTTTAAATAGATTATGACAAACATTATTAACTACTGTGTTATTTTTCCTAAATAATTTTAAGATTTATATTATTTATGAATAATCGATGATAAAAACGTTTTCTTTTATTTTAATAATTCTAAAATTATTAAAAAGTTTATTATTTTAAATCATTTCCGAGAATATAAACAACAGAGATTTTGAGAATAATTTAGATGACATAGAAGCAACGGAGATAAGAGATGGAGAATATATGNATATGACGCAAATAAGAGACAATATTGCAAATATGTTATGGGAAAATCAAAGTAATCGATAATACTTTTTTAATGTGTTGTACTTTTTTTTTGATGAAATTATTCAACGGATTCAACAATATGTATGTTTAA
>OVAQ01002415.1:0-12890 GCA_900406345.1 Erysimum cheiri | reverse complement strand
AAAGTATCTAAACAAACTCAGTTTAAATATTTTCATCTTGCATTACCATGAAATATTAGGCTACTGAAATATAAAAACATATGAAATACTAATACATTTTTTTTTTTTTTAATTTGTAGATTGGTGGAAACTTAATTGCTCCCGAATCTCCTGATGAATGGGAATGCGAGAAATNCCGAATCTCCTGATGAATGGGAATGCGAGAAATATCGTTGTCATAAATGGATCGAATTCGCTCATATAAATGGACTATATATCGATGGTCATGGTACTCTTGATGGTCAAGGAACAAAATGGTGGTCTCTAAATTGCAAAAAATATAAAAAAGTATGTCCTTCCCCTTTTTACATCTTTTCCAATGTTAATGAGTAACACCATTTACTTTAATACTTTATATTCATCTCATCTAAACCCATATAACTTTTGTTTTCTTTATAGGCATGTCTCAAGAGACCAAGGGTATGTATCACTGAACAATCTCTCTCAATTTAAAGGTTATACAATTCGCTGCAAAAAAAATTTGAGTTTTCTTTTCTTGTTCTTAGGGTGTGGTTATAACACATTCGAGTAATGTGCATATAAGCAACATTATGGTGAAGGATAGTCCAAATTTTCAAATGTCCTTGGAAGATTCAAAATTTGTTTTTGTTAAGCAAATCACTATAACCGCTGATGGTGATAGCCCTAACACTGATGGAATTCATATTCAACGTTCTGAAAATGTTATCGTTAACAATAGTAATATCCGTACAGGTGATTAATTCATCATTGATCTTTATACAGTCTCTCATAATTAAGTTAGTTTTATAATACATACCATAATCTCAACTGTTTTTATTGATTTTTGATTATTTTAGGTGATGATTGTATATCTATTGGTGATGGTTCAAAATATATTACTTTATCACGAATTTCATGTGGTCCGGGACATGGAATAAGGTATCTTCCAATGTTTTGGTTATCTATTTTGACTTTGACTATAGTAAAATGCATACAAATTATGTGATCAAGTTATTTTCCTAAAGTATCGGAAGCTTAGGCCGGTATGGAACCAAAGAAACGGTGGAAAATGTTGTCGTTCAAGATTGTACTTTTAGAGAAACAGATAATGGGGTTAGAATCAAGACATGGCAGGTAAAATTTATTTGTTTTTTTGTTCTCCCTAATTCAGATATTGTAACTAAAGTAATGACAATATTATTTTCCTATTGTTTGTATATTATTTAGGGAGGAAGAGGACATGTGCGAAATGTTTTATTTGAACGTATAAAACTACATGGAGCAACCCGACCTATTATTATTGACCAATTTTATTGCCCTCATTCACAATGCAAAAACCAGGTACGTCATCTTTTCTTCTACTTATTATTATTGACCAACCCGAAATGATTTTTTTTTTATATTATTTTATTCATTTACGTTTAAAAATACCATGACCATATCTATAGAAGTATTTTAAAATAGTACTTTACGAAAAGTATTAGCTTGCTTGATTGTCATTTTACAAACTCTTTCTTAAAACTAATCCACATAATTTGGTGTTCACGTGTTATATTAGGATATATGGGATTTGAATGGTATACCATTTATTCATGTTTTTTCATTCTTTAAATCGCGATTTCGTTATTTTTTACCATTCAAAAATTTCATAAAATTTTCATGTTTTCACTTTTTTAGAAAAAATAATTTCATTATATACTACTAACGTGTTAAAAATATAGCTAGAAAAACAAAACTTTCGTTTCACTAATAATTATATTATTCAGTTATTTCATTATTCTGTTATTTATTTGACATACTAATGAGACTAATGATATTTATAAAATGAAAGCAGAATATAATTATAATTTTTGTGTTCATGTCTTTTTTTGAATTTTGATCCCTTGGATATGTGACTTGATTTGTTCGGATTTTTTTCCTTTTTATGATATGAGAAGTGTTATGATTCTTAGTAGATTTTTACCGGTTCATAGTTTGATAAGGTTGTAGACAAGGATAATGAAGTTTTCGGGTAACAAACATATTACTAAAATTATATTTTTATAATAATTTGATGTTTGATTCATATATACAGACAGAAGCTGTGGAGATCACGAATGTATTGTACAATCATATACATGGAACATCAATCAAGAAACCCTTTGTGCAACTCCTATGCAGCGAATCAGTCCCATGCATAGATATCTACATGAACGATATAAACATTCACGACGAAAACGAAGAAGAAGAAAAGAAATATCATAAATCATTGCCTCATGATCATGATCATCCTTCTGCTGAATGCATCAATGTTAAAGGAGCATCTAATGGTGTGATGATTCCAAAACTAGCTTGTTTGCAATGATCATTTGTCTACAACAATTTGTTACTTTATTAATTCCTTAAAATTTTTTGATTAGAACTACTGGTACTTGTATTTTTCCTTTTGATTTGATTTATAAAAAACTGGCTTTTGGACTTTGGTGAAAAAGTTTACCACAACTAGTATAACTAAAATAAATTCATAAACCTATATCACAAATTTTCAGCGACTTAAATCACATTATATTTTCGCGGCTAAACAAATATCAAATTGTGTAATCCATGGTCATTTGGCATCACAAATTGGTCACAAATTATTTTGTAGCCACATACAAACTTATTATAAAAAAATCCGGTTCGATTAAACTACTCGACATTATCATTGATTATATATTATGATCACATGATCACAAATTCACAATCTCACAATAATAAAATATGGTAATCTATAGCTAAACTGACCAACAATTTAACCAACTAAACTTTTGTCGCTAAAATAAATAGCTATGAAGATGAAGATTATGGATTTAACCAATAGCTTCAATCTGGTTCGGTTAAACCACTCAATAATAACATTGGTTATCGAAATCCTATGATACGGTGTCGTATTAGCGCAGAGGTGAGTTTCCTCTTAACTTCTTCGTGTCGTTGAAGTCTCCAATCTCACTGCTTCGCAAAACCCCCAAATGGGTTCTATGTACAGAGCATCTAAAACCCTAAAATCATCGAGACAAGCATTCTCAGTCTTGTTCAATTCACCCAAATCCAATCGACGAGATCCGATATGTACCGGATTGTACCAAGCTTACGGTTTCAGCTCTGATTCTAGACAAAGCTCAAGAGAACCCACCATTGATTTGACTCAGTTTCCTTCCGAAAAGATTCGAAATTTCTCCATCATTGCTCATATTGATCATGGGAAATCTACTTTGGCTGATCGTCTTATGGAACTTACTGGCACAATCAAGAAAGGCCATGGCCAGCCTCAGTATCTCGACAAATTGCAGGTAATTGAAAAACCTTAATCTCCTCAAAGTTGATGTTTTTCAAAGTGAATTGAGATGAAATGTTTCGTATGATTCGAGTTTTGAGGTGATGTGTTTGAATTGAGTAGAAAGGACAATGAGAGTAGTGAATGATCTCAAGAAAAGTTTGGATTTTCGAATTGTGTTTTGGGTTTGTTTTAGGTAGAGAGGGAGAGAGGAATCACTGTGAAAGCTCAGACGGCGACGATGTTCTATGAAAACAAAGTAAAGGATCAAGAAGCAAGTGGTTATCTTCTGAACCTAATTGATACACCAGGTCATGTTGATTTTAGCTATGAGGTTTCTAGATCTTTATCAGCTTGTCAAGGAGCTCTTTTAGTTGTTGATGCGGCTCAAGGTGTTCAAGCACAAACAGTGGCTAATTTTTACTTAGCCTTTGAAGCTAACCTTACTATTGTACCTGTGATTAACAAGATTGATCAACCAACAGCTGATCCTGAGCGTGTCAAAGCTCAGTTGAAATCGATGTTTGATCTCAACACAGATGATGTGCTTTTAGTGTCTGCGAAAACTGGTTTGGGGCTTGAGCATGTCCTTCCTGCGGTTATTGAACGTATGCCTCCTCCTCCTGGGATTAGTGGTTCGCCTCTACGGATGCTTTTGTTCGATTCCTTTTTTAATGAGTACAAAGGTGTCATTTGCTATGTTTCGGTTGTTGATGGAATGCTGACGAAAGGAGATAAGGTTTCTTTTGCTGCATCTGGTCAGTCTTATGAAGTATTAGATGTCGGGATTATGCATCCTGAACTTACTTCTACAGGAATGCTTCTTACTGGACAAGTTGGTTATATAGTTACCGGCATGCGAACCACAAAAGAGGCACGTATTGGAGACACAATCTACAGAACGAAAACCACGGTTGAGCCTCTTCCAGGTATTTTTTTTTGTTTTCTCCTGAGCTACTCCTAATATCATTTGTATTAAGAATCTTGATGAGCTTAGGAAGAGATAACTTCATTTTTCTCGATTTGAAATATGTTCTTGAGTAATGTGTAACTCCAATAAGCTGCTTAAAAATTCGGTTTCAAGCTTGCTGACTTGGGTTTAATCCTGTGGAATGTAGGTTTCAAGCCAGTGAGGCATATGGTGTTCTCAGGCGTGTATCCTGCTGATGGATCTGATTTTGAAGCACTTAGTCATGCCATAGAGAAACTGACATGCAACGATGCAAGTGTATCAGTGGCTAAAGAAACAAGTACAGCTCTTGGAATGGGATTCAGATGTGGTTTCCTCGGGTTGCTTCACATGGATGTATTTCATCAGCGGCTTGAACAAGAATACGGTACACAAGTAATCTCCACGATCCCTACTGTTCCTTACACATTCGAATACTCAGACGGAAGCAAGTTAGATGTGCAGAATCCAGCTGCCTTACCCTCAAACCCCAAATACCGAGTCACAGCTTCTTGGGAGCCAACGGTAATCGCCACAATCATTCTTCCAAGTGAGTACGTAGGAGCTGTTATCAACCTCTGTTCTGATCGAAGAGGTCAACAACTAGAATACACATTTATAGACGCACAACGGGTTTTCTTGAAGTACCAGTTACCGCTGAGGGAAATAGTTGTAGATTTCTACGATGAATTGAAAAGCATAACGTCAGGTTACGCTTCTTTCGACTACGAGGATGCGGAGTACCAGGCATCTGATCTGGTGAAGCTCGATATTCTGTTGAACGGGCAAGCAGTTGATGCGTTAGCCACGATTGTACACAAACAGAAAGCGTACCGTGTGGGTAAAGAACTGGTTGAGAAGCTTAAGAACTACATCGAGAGGCAAATGTTTGAAGTGATGATACAAGCTGCTATTGGTTCAAAGATCATTGCAAGAGACACAATCTCGGCGATGCGAAAAAACGTGCTTGCGAAATGTTATGGAGGAGACATAACTAGGAAGAAGAAGCTTCTTGAGAAACAGAAAGAAGGAAAAAAACGGATGAAACGAGTTGGTTCTGTTGATATTCCACATGAAGCTTTTCAACAAATACTCAAAGTCTCTTAGAAGTTTTGTAGACAAGACAAGACTGGAGAGAAAAAAGCTGGTAGTAGTTTTTATGAAATTGAAGATTATTTTTTGGGAAATTATAATTTTTTGCTTCTTTGCTATAAATTTACTGTTTGTAAAATTGTCGAGCCGCAATTTTTGAGGTTCTCACGATTGAAAATGTTGAGATATTTTTTAAGTTTACTCATAATAAAGATATAAACCAAGAATTGAAGAAAAAAATGTAATTTGGACAAGAAAACATTCTTTGGGTTGGTGGGGGGGGGGTTTTTGATTGCATTCCAAACTAAAGGGATTCATTCGTGAAGCGTGCAAAAGCTAATGGTCTTTTTGTAATTTGAAATACTTTAGTGGGAAAAATAAAAAAGAGATTTGGAGATGCGGGGTATCGATCCCCGTACCTCTCGCATGCTAAGCGAGCGCTCTACCATCTGAGCTACATCCCCTTTTGATGATTTCTATAACTTGTAACAGTAATTTATCACAGAACAGTCATAACACGACAACTCCTAAAATCATGATGTTTGACTATACAACATTCCGACAAAGGTGTTGTACTTGTTGTTACTATTCGTTATCTGAATCCTGCTAGATTTGGTCCTTGTCAGTACTTTCAAAAACCTCTTTTTATATACAACCAAAAAAAAACCAACAGAAATCAAGAAAACCCATAAAGAAAAAAAAAGAAAACGAAAGGCTTTTTTTTTTTTTTTTCCCCTATACTTCCATTCTTTTACATTCATTCTTTGATGGTTGGTCCACTATACATCATCACCTTAACCGTTAAATCCTCGGGCTCCTCTTCCCTCTCCTCCAACCATGCATAACCTTCTTCCTCCTCTTCCGCAACCGCGACTCCATCGACTGAAACATTCCGAAAAACACACAAACAAAGATCTCAAGCTACTAAATAGGCAAGCAATGTAAAAAATTTCTATATCTAAATTTGTTACCTGATTGGTCTAGTTCATTATTATCAAACTCAAATTTCCTATTCGGGTTATTATGAAATTCAGGTTCGGTGTTTATGTTTGTTCACCCCTATTGTACTTAGAATCTAACACAAAGCATAAACAAAGTCTCAAAATTAGTACCTGAGAAACGAGAGAACGGATGATCAAAATAGTAAGTACAATGACGTCCTGCGGGATCAGAGTAAGGAGGACCAAGAACATCAAGAACCGCGCAAGCCGTTTTCGCGGTGAAGCAATGCATATTGCCACCATCTGCCGGATAGAGTATAGAAGTGTCACAAGGTGCGGTAAAATCCGAATCAACTTTCACTTTCGCCAAACGAGTATCTGAACTCGGCTCTACATTAATCCAAAAGAACAACAACAACACACATTAAACAACAAACAATAATCAAAACACCAATCCTAACAAATACATTAATGTAATATACTTACGAGGAGAATCAGTAACCCAATCATAGGATTTGATGTGCATTGTACCAAACAAGAGCTTACTAAACACAGTCATCTCCGGATGATTGTGAAGAGGGATTATACCAGATGATGGTAAACAAAAAATGCCAATCTTGTAAACACAAAACAAAAAACATAAAAATAAGAAATTCAAGAAACCAAAAAGAAACAAATTCAAGATTCTTTAAGACATGTACCGAGAAGCTATGACATGCATAGATGTGAAGATACGTCACTAACGGAGATCGTCCACTAGTGTCCTTAGATCGAAAATACGGCATTTTCGGACTCACACCAACATCCTCAGGCTTAATTTCATCTGATCAAAGATCATTAAACAAAGAATCATCAATAAAGTTTCAAACTTTACAACCACCCACTAAACCCAAAAACTCAAAAAAGGATCATGGAATTACCCAAAACGGCTCGAAGCATCTCAATATTTTCTTGAGACGGGACAATTCCAGATTTGCCATTAGCGAAAACTTTCTTACAAGTATCGACCAGTTTCTGAACGGGACAGATTGGTGTTTTCTTGCTCCTTCGTTGGATCTTCTTACGTGAATTAGAACGATTCTCTGAAGGAGTTGAAACGATTGATTTCGTCACCATCGGAAGATTCGTTTTGGTTGAATCTTTCCTTACTCGACCAGTCATAATTGTACCAGTTCCCATTAAGACCCTAATACTGTTCAATTTGGGTAATCAAAGATGAAACAAATACTGTTCGATTTGGTTTCAGTAAATTTAAAGAGAAGAAAGCAAAAGAACAGTTTTGGGATAAACGAGGAGAAGATAAAAGTGGATTTTTTGAAGAAGTAAAAGAAGATAAGAGATTCGAAAGATAAGAGAAACCAGTGGCCATGTTTTTTTTTTAGTTTTCTCAGTCAAGAGAAGGGTTTTTTTTTCTATGGGCGGGTTTGTTTTCAACGGCGGATTTTGTTTCTCACTTTTTCATCCAATTTAAAAACATTTTTGGCAAATGAAATACAATGGGTCAAGTTGTGTAAATGGTAAAGCTATAGCATGATAAATATAAAAGTATAATAATAGTTTGATATTATTTCAACCGGCATGATAAATATAAATAAAATAATAATAGTAGATGTAGAATAAAAAGGTAAAAACAAAAAAGGGAAAAGTAATCGGTAATGGTTTATATTTAATGTTTATTAAGTAAGTATATATGTTATACACAGGTTAAAATATATATTTGAAATTAATATAAAATTTTATTTTATTAAATTTATATATTTTATGTGTTTATTATGAATTTAATAATTAGTGGTGTAATATAAATTTATTATGTTTAAATATATTATTTTATTTATGTTTTTGTATGGTCAAAAATAATAATATACTTAATTTATTTATATTATGAACAATATATAATTATTACATAGTAGAATTTTGTTATGACTGTTTTATAAATATATAGAAGATATATCGTTTGTATGGTTTTCGTATATATAATAATTATATCATAAAATTTTGATATATAGAAGTTCTAGATTTATTTATGAGAATTGTTCGTCGTGTTTTCAATTGTTGCATGAAAATAGATTTTTTCATCGTCGATGATAAAATTACTGTTAGTAATATACAAATAAATGAAAAGTATTTTCTAAATAAAATGTAACAAATAACTTTTAAGAAGTTGATATTATGCCGAAAAAAAAAAAAAAGAAGTTGATATTATATGCGATAAAACTATGTTGGTAGACATGAAAAATAAATGGAAATATCTTTGGTCCAATAAATGCCAATGGTTATTCTGTAAACAATAAATTTTTGTTTAATTGTAGTTTTAGTTAATGACGGTAGATGTGAAGAACATGAAATCCTTTTATCCTCCAAATTTTTGACTTGAGAGGGTTTTTTTTTTTGGTCAACATTTGGGCCACAACTGGCCGGCCCATTAGCCTAATTTCTACAATTAAATTGTAAAGTCGGGGACTCGATTCCTGGTGTGATGGTGTCTGTCTTCTGTGGACTTTGCCACTAGACCAAGATCATTTCACACTTGCGAGGGTTTTATATTGGAAGTTGTTTGACCTAAATATAATCAGAGATATGGTTATATCCTAATATCAGCCACTCCAATTATAGACTCATGAACATTTCTGTTATTAAACCAATAACCAGATTTGACTAAGTATTTAGCATTTTTATTTAAAATTCAATAAAATGTGCCTACCATTTAAATGTCCATCATATCTTAATATGCACAAATTGAAATAAACACAAAAATATTTTGTAAGATTTTTAAAAATTTTAAAATAGATTTTGGATCAATTATTTCGATTTAGATCGAAGTGTATCACTTTACCCGGATTTGAACACACTTTCCATCAATTAATTAAAAAATTATAAGCTATTAATTTGAAAATCAGGCCATTGATAAATATGCGATAAGAACGTTATTATTTAAAAATATTGCAACTCTTACATGGTTACATATAGATAATTATCGCAAGGCATTTCCCTTCCTTCGTATTGTTAAATACAAACACATAATTTTTAATAATAATGAACTCATGGCTTCCTTCGTCTGTTGTGAAAAAATGCAAATTATGCCTCTGTCGAAGCAAAATGTTTATAATGGGCCCGGTTCAGTGACCTGAATCCATCTTCTCCAGCGACTTTCATTTTCCCGGCAGCATCGTATTGAGCTTTACCTCCAAACCCTAAGAAATCTGCAAATGACCTTCCACCGGCCGGAGCTTGGACATATAGTCCTCTTCTGTGAGATTTACCGCGAGGTCCGAAAAACTCATAGAAATATCTATCGAAATCGCTTTGGGACACATCTTTGGTTATTTCACCACTAGGAGATGCGGCATTGACTCGGTCCGGATGTGAGATATAGAGTTCTCTTCTGTGAGATTTACCGCGAGGTCCGAAATACTCATAGAAAAACCTATCAAATGCGCTTTGGGACACATCTTCGGTTTTTTCACCAGTAGGAGATGCGGCATTGACTTCGTCCGGAGGTGAGATATAGAGTTCTCTTCTGTGAGATTTACCGCGAGGTCCAAAATACTCATAGAAAAACCTATCGAATGCTCTTTGGTTCACATCTTTGGTTATTTCACTAGTAGGAGAAGCGGCATTGACACCAGCTGGAGCTTCGGCGTTGGCTCCAGCCGGACCTACGAAATAGAGTTCTCTTCCGTGAGCTTTATCTCCGAATAAAGAATCAAAAAATTTTCCACTGCCCGGTGGTATAGTATAGAGTTCTCTTCCGTGAGTTTGATGATCTCCGACATGACCACCAAAGAAGTGAGAAACTTTCTCGTAAATGGCTTCAAGACCTTTGACGTCAGCGCCAGCATGAGAATTGGTGCTGTATTCAGCTTCGGTTAGTTCTCTTCCATGAGTTTTACCTCCGAGATAACCACCAAACTTGTTGAAAAACCACTCTGCAAAAGCACTTCCACCGTCTTGATCTTCTACAAGTGCTCTTGCGTGATGACCTATTTTCTTCATCTTCTTCTTCTCAAGATTGTAGACCACATTCATGAAAGCATTGATCGAATTCTTGAAGTTTATCATAGCGTGATTGAGCTTTTTTGATTCGTGAGCGGTGATCTTAGCATCGGCATTGTATTGATGTTTGGCTGATATCTTTATAATCGTTTCTTTAATCTTGAGAAACGCTTTTGTCAAATCAGCATAGGTTTTCTTTAGCTTTAAAGAAGTTTCCTTATTGACTTTACCGCTAATACTAGCTTGTGCAGCAAGAATCGCCTTGGTCATTAGGGCGTATCTGATCTTGGCAATTCCCAAAACATCTACAATTGGGTTCTCAAACTTGTAGAGGCTCTCGAGGTACGCCACGTAGTCTTTGCACAATGTGAACATTGCCTTGAACTCAGCGGTTTTTGGGGCCAACCGCTCTTTTCGGTTTAGGATCTCAGTGATTTGGGTAAAAGGTAAGGTCTGGAGTTCGGATACGGTTTTTGCACATGCTGGTTTTTTCGGTGGTACGGGAGGAGCATGGCCGGAAACGGAAAGGAACAGTGAGCCGAGGGCTAGAACAAAGGCTAAAGAGAACAACAGAGAGATCCTTGCCATGGTTGTAATGCTTATGGCAAGGGAAATGTTAGAAAAACAAACCCTAAAAGGTAATAAAATACGAAGGAAGTGCCTTTTGATTTGAGATCTGGGAATGGTATATATACTTTGTTCTTTAACTCTTATAAGCTAATTATAGGACACCAAAATGGTTACTTCAAAGGAGAACAAAGAAAAAGAAAAGACAGAGAGAGATTCATGGAACTCTGTTTGTTTTTTTTCCTTTTTAAGAAATTTATTGAATGATGAAAGAAAAATACGGGTATAAGTTGTGATCAGTTTGAAACAATAGTTGACAATAATAATTCGTTAAGTAGGTTATTAACTTATTAGACACCGGGATTGGCTTAGTGTACATAGTGTAAACGGTAATTGTGCTGTCTCTATTTACAATATTCTGTGTATAAACAAATTGTATAATGCAACGAATGAATAACGACAACTTTCAATTTCAAATTCCTCTTCGCTCTCAAGCTCATCTTAATTCGTTTCTCTCCGATTGAGCTTCCATTCCATTTTTCTGTTTGATCTCGAATATGGGTCTATTTCTTAAAACAAAAAGTAAATGTTTATTTTCAAACATAACATCTTCATTGATGCATGCGAATTATATATATACATACTGATTAAGTAATTAATTTGTTATATACTGTTGTCTTAACTACAACAATATAAGTATCATTTTTCTTTTATCCCAATGAAATGCGTATACACATTATAGAACTAACAACAATGTCGGTTATGATTTTAGTGCTCCAAAAGAATGTAAAAGAGGAGAACAATAAGCTTCTTTACTATTCTTTTTTACCTCTATCCACCACGATTTCAACTCTGTTCTGTTTTTACCATTAGCCCCGGCCCAAAATAAATCTGAATTTCTTTTTGGATTTTTTATTACTAAAAACATTTCTTGAGATTTTGATTGTTTTTGTTAAAATCTGAACCATTTCATAAATAAATTTTGAACTATTTAAATTTCTTTAAAAATATACAGGCCCTTTTTTATGTAAAAGAAAAGCATTTGAATCTTTTTGGGTCTTTTTATTAGAAAATTTCGGTTCGCTCCACCCTTTATATATTTGTTAAAAATCATGGGTCTTTTTCCTGTCATAAAAGTTATTTAAAAAAAAACATGTACCCATATGGTTCAGGACACCTCTGCCATCTTCATTGGGGCCGGATCTGATAACCATCCTTGTTGCAACCATAACCTTCATTAATATATCTTCAGTTCATGTTAAAATCAAACTTGTTTTACGGGCGCAAATTGAAGATCTAACTACCGTGAAATATGTCGAGTCTTATTTCATGCATTAAAGCTGTAACGACCTTCCTGGTCAACCTCAAAAAAGAATGCCCGAAAGAAAGAAGTTTAAGGTCTTTTCTGAAAAACTTAAGGCGTATTCTATGTCTCTAAACTAAAAGGCTATGAACCTGATATGAAGGCCAAGGCCAGTACTTTTTCGAGTCAACGTCAGCGTTTAGTTTCACCGTTAAGCATCAAAGGCAATAGTGTAAAACGTATTGCTTAGAATATCATTCGACGGAGACGAATCAACCGCCATTAGTTTTGATTTTTCACCATTAAGCATCATTTTACTATGTAGCGCATCTTTTAATTTATCAGATCACTTCTTGACGTGACATACTTTTAATATAAAAATCACATTTAGAAACAAACATTAGATGTTAAAGATTAATGAACTTATCAATTCTTTCATATATAGCTACTTGGTCGCAAATTTTTTTATTTAAAATCAGTGTTAAATTTATACTATTTTCGTTTGTGATAGATAGTATATCGAACAAATTAAACAGCAAGCAAGGATATATCAGAAAGCAAAATTAGGTAAGAACGACAAGACGGAATAGAACCTTCACAGAGAACGACAAATGCATAGCACAACATAAACTCAAAATTGCTACGAATTAACGTGTACAACTTCAAAATATTTCACTAAGGTTTAAATAATTTAGATATCTAACTATTTTTTTGGAATAATTTGCTACTATACCTTGTATGTTTAGAGAAATT
>OVAQ01002414.1:0-12891 GCA_900406345.1 Erysimum cheiri | reverse complement strand
TTGAATAAAAAGTAAAGTACTTTGACAAAAATAAAAATAAACAACAAAACTATTTCAATCAAAAACAATAAATAATCACTTAAAATATGAAAAAATTGCATTGTATCATAAAGATCAGCGGGTTACTGAAATTTNCGTGAATTTTAAAATTTATAAATTTAACGTTTGTCTCGCGGTGTACCGCGGGTTAAGACCTAGTTAGTCTTTAAAATTGGTACTTTTATTTCTTGTTCCAACAAATTTGAGCTACTTAGATCTATAATTACGAGTCTAAAATACAGAGAGTTCAAGCGTCCAACGAATTAAAGGTCGTGTCGTTATTTTCTCACAAGCAAAAGGAAAAACTTGACCACGTTGATGAACCACCACTAGAAAAATCTTGAAGCCTCCTTTTATATCAAAACAGTCAAACCAAATTCATTTTTAACCAATTAAACACAATCTCACAAGTTTCCCTTACATCCCAAACAACACTTTGTTATCTTATTATATAAATCTCAAACAATAACACCAAAATTTCTCAAAATCGAGAAATATGGCCATAAGAGCTTCTAAGTCATGCAGAGTCTCTCCAGCTTTCAGTCTCCTCCTCTTCTTCTTCCTCTTAGCTCTCACTGCTTCTGTGGAAGCTGCTGGTCGTGGAGCTAACAATGATAAGAAAGGCGGTGGTTTAGGAGCTTCGTTCATATTTGGAGATTCTCTAGTCGATGCCGGAAATAATAATTATCTATCGACGTTGTCTAGGGCCAATATGAAGCCTAACGGTATTGATTTCAAAGCCTCCGGAGGAAATCCTACCGGTCGGTTCACCAATGGCCGGACCATCGGTGACATCGTTGGTACGTACAAAATACCAAAAAAAATATATTCATCAATATATTTCCATTTATATTCTATAACCCATATATAGTAAATGATATGTGGTATACATTATTAGTTTAGATATGATCAACTAACACACCTACACCTTTATGTTTATATGATCTATACATGTTGAATTTTGATATATATGAATGGTTCTAAATCGTTAAATCAAAGTTGTCATTTGTATAAGACTTTATGATACTTTAAAAGATTATACTTATGTATTGATCATTGAATAACCTCCTTTAATATATGGTTTTTAGGTGAAGAACTCGGGTCTGCGAACTATGCGATACCATTCTTAGCACCAGACGCGAAGGGTAAAGCTTTACTAGCCGGTGTGAATTACGCATCTGGAGGAGGAGGAATCATGAATGCTACCGGGAGAATCTTTGTACGTACTAATTAAATTTAATCATTCTTTGATTCGAAAAATGTCTTAAATTCGTTTTAGAGTTCTGAATTTTTATGGAAATGTAAATATTTGGTAGGTGAATAGGTTAGGTATGGATGTACAAGTTGATTTCTTCAACACTACACGAAAACAATTCGATGATCTACTTGGAAAAGAGAAAGCAAAAGAGTATATAAGCAAGAAATCGATATTTTCAATCACTATAGGAGCAAATGATTTCCTCAACAATTATCTATTCCCACTTCTCTCCGTTGGAACACGGTTCACTCAAACTCCTGATGATTTCATCGGCGACATGCTCGAGCATCTACGCGACCAACTAACCGTAAGAAAAAGAGAAAAGATCTCACTGGACAAAATTAACAATAAAACCAATCTCATCATACTAAATTTATAGAGGTTTTTGTTAATTTGATATCATATGTTATAAGCTTATATTCAAATTATATGATCAAAATGTAGAGGCTGCATAAATTGGATGCGAGGAAGTTTGTGATCGGGAACGTTGGACCGATCGGATGCATACCATACCAGAAAACGATCAATCAATTAGAAGAAAACGAGTGTGTGGATTTGGCTAATAAGCTAGCAAATCAATACAACATTCGGTTAAAGAGTTTATTAGAGGAACTAAACAAGAAACTTCCTGGAGCAACATTTGTCCATGCCAACGTCTATGATCTCGTCATGGAACTCATTACTAACTACAAACAATACGGTAATATATATTTTTGGTCTTCTACAACACACACGCACATACAGTATATGATATACACTCATAAATTATTAATACATATTGTGAGTATATGATTTTTTTTGGATTCATTGGTAGGGTTCAAAAGCGCGACAAAGGCTTGTTGCGGTAATGGAGGACAATACGCGGGTATAATTCCCTGTGGACCGACTTCGAGTTTGTGCCAAGAGAGGGATAAGTATGTGTTTTGGGATCCTTATCATCCGAGTGAAGCAGCAAATGTCATCATCGCGAAGCAATTGTTATATGGTGATGTTAAAGTTATATCTCCAGTTAATCTCAGCAAACTTAGAGATATGTAATTGATTGTTTGTTGAACAAAGTATCTAATTTCTTGCAGTTACGTTTGTTATACGCCAAGTTAAAATTGCTATTTGTATGTATGTGTTGTCGTGTTTGAATTAGTGAGAATGCTTTTGTTTTGTCAATCGTTGGTAAATCCAAATTAACTCTTATACAAGAAAAACGTATAACAAATTAAAATAAATCATCTTTTAAAATAAATTAGAAGAAAAGAACTATTGACAAAAAAAAAAAAAAAAAAAAAAAAAAAAATAAAAAAATTAAANAACAAATTAATAAATCTAGATATGTGGTTCAAAAACTTAAATTCGTTAAAATTAGTGACCGAAATTTTGTGAAGGTTTTGAACTTATCGCCTTATCGGCCAATTTTGACGGTTTAATTAAAACCGGTTCTTATTCCAACCCAAACTCGGAACAAAGAAAAAGACGGTTCTGGGTCGGTCCAACCCGGTTTTCTAATCATCTCCGATGTCCTTATTTGAGAAAAGAAAAGCTTAGAAATCCTCCATTTAAATTAAATTTCAAATTGAATTATTTTTAATACTCAAAATGAGTATATTACCAAAAACTCAAAGTAACCTTAAGAAATTACACACTATACCTGGGTTTTATCCACCCACCCATAATCCAATCGGATCTAAGTCGGATCTTTCCAATTAAAGGAAATTAAAAGAAAATTAAATCCCTAAATTGACAAAATATTCAAACCCACTTCTCCACAACCTTCAAATCGACAACCGTTATTTTCCTCTCGCCTTCCAACCCTTTCATTCGCGTGAAACTTTATAGAACTAGGTGAAACTCATCCAAATTGTGTAGTCAATTCGAAATCATTGTTATCAAAAATGGTAAGAACATGGAATCTGAGGTTACGTGAGGAAATCGCGAGCGAAATCAAGTTGAGATGTCGGATCGAGATTCGGTTCCACCTCCACAACCTTAAGTTGAGAAGAACGAGGAAGTAGTAGAAGAAGCAGAGAAGAGTAAAAAAAAACAAGCTTTGGAATTATAATTTGTGAATTCTGGGTTTATGTTCGTATTTGAATTTCTGGGTATAACTAGTATAACTAGATATGTAAAACCAAAAAGAAAGAAAATCATTTTTCACACAGATTCTATGCTCAGATTACGGGCCACTTTTGAAAATCTTCCTGATATCCAAATTCAACGTGTTTGGTGTCTATGGAAAACTTGAAGAGTCTAGTTCCCCTCCAACTGGAATTTCTCAATTCCAATCAGCCATTCTGAAGTTATGAAGAAATTACTGAAGGCACATCCCGCAGATTCTATGCTCAGATTACGGGACACTTTTGAAGACCTTTCTAATATCCAAATTCAACGCGTTTGCTGTCTATAGAAATCTTGAAGAGTCTAGTTTCACCTCCAACTGGAATTTCTCAATTCCAATCAGCCTATCTGAAGTTATAAAGAAAAGACTGAAGGCATATCCCGCAGATTCTATGCTTAGATTACGGGCCACTTTTGAAGACCTTCCTGATATCCAAATTCAACTATTTTGGTGTCTATGGAAAGTTCGAAGAGTCTAGCTTCACCTCTAACTAGAATTTCTTAATTCAAATCAGTTAATCTCAAGTTATGAAGAAAACACTGAAGGCATACCCCGCATACGCAATATAACTAGTATAACTAGACAAAACCAAATAGAAAGAAAACCAGTTTTTACACAGATTACGGGCCACTTTTGAATACCTTTCCGATATCCAAATTCAACTAATTTGGTGTTTATTGAAAGCTCGAAGAGTCTAGTTTCACCTCCAACTTGAATTTCTTAATTCCGATCAGCCAATCTCAAGTTATGAAGCAAACACTGAAGGCATATCCCGCAGATACGAGAAAAACTAAGCCGAGGAGTTTGTCTCCTATGATCCGCGATTTACAGGCCTAAGTCCAGCGGTTTATTCTCCTAATAACCAAAGTCTGAAGCTTACTAAATCATGAAGAGCCCATTGCCAAAGTCCAACGACGGCGATGAACAAGTCAACGTAAGTAGAAACAACGGCGACGATGAACAACACTTGAAAAATGACGGTGATAATAAACAACGATATCTGAAACAATCTCAAGAAGAAGAAAGAAAAGGAGATAATGATGAGGTAAATACAAACTAGGGAACCAACTCGGGAAGATATACAAGCCAACCGTGAGCGACTCCATTGACTCAACGATAAGTAGTTGGATTTGATTGAAGTAGAAGTAGATAAACCTCATTCATATTGGTTTCGAAGAATTTTGTAATTTGTCTGTTAGATAATGATGAGGTAAATACAAACTCGAGAATCAACTCGGGGAGAAGTACAAGCCAACCGTGAGTGACTCCATTTTTTATGAATAAATTCGTGATTTGTTTGTTCTACAATTGAAAATTTATGAGTTTTAAGTAATACTGGTATATATAGGAATAACTAATATATTTTTGTAATACTAGTAAAACTAGATAAAACTAGCATAATTTTATTTGTAATTAACCGTTTGTTGCAGAGACAAAAATAAAACAAAACACGTGCATCTGACAAAAAGAAAAAAAAAAGATGAATTGTATTGCAACGCACGTGGAGCTCACAAAATAAAAATAAAATAAAAATCTGAATTGTGTGTTCACACTAGTTCACACTATGAACTCCACTTAGTGTTCACACATACCTATATCCCTTTTAAACATGTGCGCCGTTTTTTCCCGAAATGTGCTCCATCTTTTTCTACACAGTTTTACCCAGTTACCAGTTATACAAAAATTGATCATAGTTTTATTTTTAGGTTTTTCCTATTTATTTAGTTATACATGATCTTAAATATATTTTTATTAGTTTTACTGTTTACTAAGATATATCAAAATACATTTATGGACTTTTTATGTATTCATATATTAAAAAAATACAAAAATGTAATTTTCTCATCCTAGACATTTGTTGATACCGGATCCCCACCATGAATCATCTTTAGTGCATNCTTTTATTTGCTATATTCGAGTGTTGGATCCAGAATCCACAACATTATATAATTTGTAAAGTGATATACAAAGTGTAAGGGTATATTCTTCATAATGCTTAATAAAATTCATATTATTTACAATTATTCATATATTTTTAAAATTTTTCATTCTTAGTAAACATTTAAATATTACTTTTGACGTTTACTAGTACATACATTCCTTTGTTTTATTTAAAAACTATTTTGTGAATGTTCAACTTGTTACGTAGTTGTACCATTACAATTATTAGTTTTACTAAGTTGTACAAACGAATGAGATCAAATAAAAACGTAGTTGTACCATTACGAAATAAAGTATTACCAAGTTGTACAAAAACATATATGAGACACAAATACATTAATTTTGGTTATCACCCTCGTACTGAAACCAACTCTTCAATTTTATGTCGGGCACCTGTTTTTCGACGACGTTCTTCGATCGAAAACGTTCTCCAGCTGACGTTGTTGCTCATTATATCCTGCCAAAACAATACATAAAACTCAATTAGTATTACTAGTAAACAGTTTTACTACATGTATCAGTTATACTAGTTTTACCCAGTTTTCCTATCGCAAGAACTCAAATCGAATGGTCTCGAGATTCTAATCTACAATTCACTACGATTCAACAACTAAAATCTATTTATTACCAATTTAAAGTATTAATCGACCCATAAATCATGTTAAAACACCAAATATGCATAATCAAATTCAATTCAATCCCTCAATTTGAATCAATTTCAAAACCAAAATAAAAAACATTTAGGTTGAAGAACGAATTTGGATTCCTCGAAGGAGACGACGAAAACGACGGCGATTGTGAACTCTACGGCGGAGCTCGACGGCGGATCTTAACGGTGAAGCGCGACGGCAGAGCTCGACGGTGGAACTCGACGACTTATCGTCTTTTTTTTTTTTTTTTTACTTTTTTTGTTTTTTTTCTTTTTCTTTTTAATTATAATTGAAAATTAGATAATTAGTGGAGAAGGGTATTTTTGTCTTCACACATTTCATTAAAAGAAAGAGGCGTATTAGATTAACCAAGGATATAAGAGGTTTTGTTGTTTCAAATAGGGACATATGGGATGATTACCCGAGAATCTCTCTTTCGTTCTTTAAGGATTTTTTTCCGTTAAATGTCGCCGGCGACGGAAACTCAGAAATGTCGATTCTCTCTATTCTCTATTTCCGAAGCAAAGGCAGCAAATTTGCAGTCGTTTCAGCCTCATAGCAGTTTTATTTTCTAAAGACGCCGAAGAATTGGCCGATCTTCACCTGAATTTCAAAAGCACCTGCTTCAAATTGAGTAACTTTTTTTTGATAAATAAAATTGAGTAACTTTATTATGTTTGTTTAGGAAAATTGATGAAAAGTTTTGTCTTTTCTTGAATCTAAGTGATAAACAATAACTATTCTCTCCTAACCTAGATGTTAGATTAGTGGAAGCATGACTCTTATGAATCCTATGAATGGTTCGAGTTTAATGCAAGTATATAGAAATTGCTCTGTTTTGTTATAATGATGACCTGTTTATATCAGGCACGTTTCTGGCTATAAATGTGTCTGTGTGTTACTTTTGGTAGGATCACACAGTGACTTACAGCCTCTAGCAATGTTTTCACCTTATACCAACTCCATGCACCGTGGCAGACCGCATGTACAAGCACAAACTGCTTCTGGTTCTCCTTCTCCATTGTCTTCTTTTCAGCTTCTTGGTTCAACATTTATATTGACGGTTAGTATCCCTCATACTCTGAGTTCCAAAGAATGGTAAACCACTATTAAATTGACTGTTAGTTTTTGGTCGTTCTCTGAGATCCAGATAAAATTGTACACCAACTTTACATCGACCGTTAGTTTTAAGTCGTAGATTTGATGGAGTTAGTTAGTTGGTAGGTCGACCTCTGGATTGGATATAAGAAATATTAGTCGTATAAACAACATCAGTGATTTTAGGCAATTTTTACCTGCCATCTTCAAGAGATTATGGTAGAGGTCTTGAGGCTTTATAACATGGGCATATGATCTGCATCTTTGCTCTCCCATCACTTCTTTAACCCAAATGTTCTTGATCATTTTAACACACTACCTGAAATTTTATTGAATATTAGTTTTCACTCAGTAGAAACTTCTACCTATAATCATATGACTTGGGGAAATCAGTTTTTATTGTTCGTAGACCTTACCCGTGGAATCTTCTTAAAAATAACTCATATTGTACTGCTAACATTCTCTCTTTTATTCATCTCATATATGCATTTTCAGCTGCTTATATATGCATGTCACAACCATCTTTGTTTATTGTGGATAGAAGCTAAAGTCTATATATATATACAGGTAAATGATTTGCATCTTATTTGACGCTGGAAAATTTCAGGTAGTGTGTTATCCTCTTCATACATTCTTACTCATATAACCATTCTTACGAATAATATTATTTTCGCATTTCTTATAAATATAGACTGTAGGTCACTCACATCTGGCCTATTATTGTGGTGGAAGCTGAATTTTATAACTATGATGCAGTGAAGATCTCAGGTTTATTTAGGCATTTTTATCCGCAATCTCCAAAAGAAGAGCACAGAGATCTTGAGGCTTGGAGAACATTGGCATACGGTCTGCATCTTTGATCTCCATTACTTCTTTTGGCGGAAAATTCTTGATCATCCAACGCTGGTAATCCTCGGGTACCGCAATGTCCTCTCCGCATATGATATATATACGTATAACGGATCCGTACCCTTCCTCTCTGAAGCTTCTTGTCCCTGCCAGATTATTTGTAACGAGCGGGTTTACCCTCACCAACATTTTTGCCAGTTCAAGATCCTAATCCACCACAACAATAATCAATAAAGGAATGACTGAGGTTACAAGCAATCCCATTTGGGTTTTTATTAGGCGTGGAGTCTTACTTGGACTGGAGAGAGTTTATACAAATTCTTGGCCATGAACTTTGGTCCAAAAAGAGCAAACTCCAGAGGACGATCAGGTATCCCGTATGTCCCAAACACAGTGTCCAACCATTCCTCTTGTGGAACGTTTCTGATTAGCTACTGATTTCAGGCAGATATCAAAATCACTTTGAAGAGATCACACTGTGCAATTGAATCATCGCTTTTATGTACCTTTTCGTAAACATAAGCAGGTGGGTTTCTTGTGTCGGGCATGAAAGCTGTCAAGAAGACAATAGCAGCAATCTTACAAGGAAAGATGTCAGCAGCAAGCGCTGCGGGTATTCCTCCCATACTATGTGCAACACGAATCACCTTATTGTCATCCGGGCCAAGAGAGGTCATAAACTCAAGTAACGGTCTGCAGTAATCCTTAAGAGTTAATATTTCTTCCACTCTAGTCATGTCTATACCCGATGCAGCCAGATCCACTGCGGTCACACTGTGACCTGCAGCCTCCAGCAGTGTTTTCACCTTGTACCAAGTCCACGCACCGTGGCACAGCCCATGGACGAGCACAAACCGCTTCTGGTTTTTCTTCTCCATTGTCTAGTTTACTTTCAGCATCGTGGTTCAACACTTATATAGATGGTAAGTTTCCTATACCCATAGAATTCTAAACCAACACTATATTGACTGTTGGTTTTTTGTTTCTTTCAACCATAGAAAACAATAAAGTGTGAACCTTTTGGAAAGATCCATTTGCTACAAACACTTAATTGTATCAAAATCAAATACAATTTTCGTTGGTAGACTTGAAGGTTCTGATACCATATAGATTTAGAAAGTGAATACTTTATTAGAGAGAAGATTTACAAATTTATATATAGGGATACAATGGAGAGGCATTGTAATTGCTTCACAAGGTGATAAAGTTTTGTCACGAATCTTATTCATATAATCATTCTTGTAGCTGCTTCACAATGTAATACAGTTCTCACATGAATCTTTATTCATAAAATCGTTCTTTATGAATCTTTATTCTCATATGGCTTATTGTTGTGGTGGAAGCTGAAGTTGGTTACTTATTTGCAGTGACAGTCTCAGGTTTATAGGCGTATTTCTCTGCAATCTCCAAGAGAAGAGCACATAGTTCCTTAGGCTTGGAAAACATTGCCATATGATCTGCATCTTTGATCTCCATTACCTCTTTTGGTGGAAAGTTCTTGATCATCCATTTCTGGTATTCAGCAGAAACTATATTATCCTCTCCACATATGATATAAATACGTGTAACCGATCCATACCCTTCCTCAGTAAAGCTTCTTGTCCCTGCCAGATTGTTCGTAACCCACGGGTTTACCCTTACCAACATTTTCGCCAATACAAGATCCTAACCCACAACAACCAATAGAAGGTTACTAGCAATCTCATTTGTGCTTGAAAAAAGAGTTTTGATTAGGAGTCTTACTTCTACGGGAGACAATTGATACACTGTCTTCAGGAAATTTGGTCCCAGAAGAGCAGACTCTAGAGGACAATCTGGTTTTCCGTACCTCCCAAACACGGTGTCCAACCATGCCTCTCGTGGAAGGCTACTGATCAGCTGCGGATTTTAGACAGATATAATAAGAATATATGCAACCAAATCATCATGTTTAATGTACGTACCTTTTCGAAAACATAAGCAGGTGGGTTTCTTGTATCGGGCATGAAAGCTGTCACGAAGACAACAGCAGCAATCTTAAAAGGGAAGATGTCAGCAGCAAGCGCAGCCGATATTCCGTTCATGCTATGAGCAACAAGAATCACTTTATCATCATCCGGGCCAAGCGAGCTCAGAAACTCAAGCAACGGTTTGGAGTAATCCATCAATGTCTGAATCTCTTCCACTCTGGTCATGTTTCTCCCTGATGCAGCCAGATCCACTGCAGTCACACAGTGACCTGCAGCCTCTAGCTGTGTTTTCACCTTGTACCAACACCATGCACCGTGGCAGAGCCCATGCACAAGTACGAACTTCTTTATCCCCATTGCCTTCTTTTACTCTCAGCATCTTGCTTCAACACATATATATTGTCTGAGTCATACGGTTCGAGCTTAGTGTCACTATGCTTCTGGTAGCAGGTCGCGTGCAAATTTTTACGTGATCAGAGAGCTAAAATTTGGACTATTATATCTTTGGAGTTAAAAACAATTAAACCTAACCAAAATTCTTGAATGATCAGAGATGTAAAAATCTAACCACCACGAAAGTAACACTAATTTGGACTTTTATTACAGTAGATGTGATCAAACTTATTGTAACAAAATATACGTTAGATTGTCAATATCTTCTTGGCCATGTACAGTACTTTGGTCCCAATAGAGCAAACTCTAGAGGACAGTCAGGTTTCCCATACCTTCCGAAAAAGGTGTCCAACCATTCTTGTGGAACGTTTCTGATTAGCTACAAATTTCAGTCATATATATCAGAATCACTCGGAAGAGATAACCAAACCATCATGTATTTATGTACCTTTTCGTAAACAGAAGCAGGTGGGTTTCTTGTGTCAGGCATGAAAGCTGTCAAGAAGACAATACAAGCAATCTTACAAGTAAAGATGTCAGCAGCAAGCGCAGCGGGTATTCCCTCCCATACTATGCGCAACGAGAATCACCTTATCGTCATCTGGACCAAATTAAAGAGCTCATAAACTCAAGTAACGGTCTGCTGTAATCCTTTAGAGTTTGAATCTCTTCCACTCTAGTCATGCCTATACTAAAAGTTACTCTAGTCAAATAACTGCTAGTTCTTGGTCGTTAACTGAGATCCAGAGAATGCTAAACCAACACTTCATTGACTGTTATATAGATTTCTCATTTCAACCATAGTAAGCTATACAAATATGAACCTTTATTTTATCAAAAACAAATATGAACCTATAGAAATATCCATTTTCACATCTTCACGTACCACATCCGAATACATTTTCATCAAAAGATGATTTAAGCGAATTTGTCTGCTATTTCTAAGAGATGGTCACTTAGTAGTTGAGGTTTGCAAAACATTGGCATATGATCCGTCTCTTCAATCTCTATCACTAAATTCGGCGGATAGTTATCAATCATCCATAGTTGATATTCTTTCGAGGAAATCTTGTCCTCGTTGCACACAATGTAAGCTCGAGGAACAGATCCATACCCTTGGTCCGAAAAGTTCTTCATCCTCGATAATTCAAACGATGAACCAGGCCTCTTTAGAAGCAACCCAAGCTCAAGATCCTAAAATCAAGATTACCATATTCATGAGTACTATCAAATCTTTGCTAAAAATGGTGATGATAAATTAAATTACCTCAATAGGAGAAAGTTGGTAGAGACGGTGCTTCATTAACTCAGTACTGAATAATACAGACAAGCCAGAATTGTCTGAGCCGTATGGCTCAAGCTTAGTTCCCATCCATCCTTCTGGAGACATGTAGCTTGCAAACTTTTACGTGATCAAAGAGTTAAGATTCAGATTTATCTTTTGAGTTAAATACAATTACATCTATTAAGAACGAAATCGAATCTTGGAATGATATGGTATGGTGGTTAAGTACTATCTAATCATCATGCAACTGACACTAATTGGACTTTTAATACAGTATATGTAATAAAACTCATTGTATAATACATTATCTATAATGTATAGACTATACACCATACATAATAAAGACTGCAAGATTGAAATCTATATATCATAATCATACGGTCAAGATTTGTCCATATGCTCTTGGGTGATTGGCTAAGAACCTAAGAATAAGAATAATGGCTAGAATGGATTATCGAACCATTTTCTTAGTTAGAAATTCGATTTTGACACCAAAAAAAAAAAAATGGCACTAGAATTTATATTTTTGGGTTATATTAATTTTTGAATTACATCCTGAAAAACTAAAATTACTCCCTCTGTTTTAAAGGATGTATTAAAGATTTTTGTTTTGTTTCACTATGTATTAAGAGTTATTCAAATTTCTATGCAAAAAAATAAATTTATATAACTACTATCACTATTTGTATTTTTCAGTATATTTTATTATTGACCGAATTGTATATTAAATTAAGTTATTAATGTAGAAAAAAAAACCAAAAAATTAACTATTTCACTAAACTTTATATTCTTAGCTCAAACACTGAAATCTATATTCCCTCTATTTCATAACAGTATAGATTTCACTTAAACAACCGTCGTTAAAAACAAAAATAATTAATAAAGTTGTACCCAGGGGATTAAATTTTATCTGTATATAAATTAAGGTTTTAGAATTTGGACTAGTGTTTGAGACACTACAATTTTTTTGACATATAATGTTTAAGCTTCGATTCAGGAAAACTATACCTTCTCCTCGATGAACGATGGTGAGTGTTTGGTGTCGGGCATGAAAGCAGTCACGAAGACAGAGACAGAGATTTTTTGAGGAAACTTATCCATGGCTATGGCTAAACTCATACCTCCAAAGCTATGACCAACGAGCACAACCTTCTCATCATTTGGCAATGAAGTCATTAGCTTCATCAATGGTTCAGAATATTCTTCGCATGTGGAAATGTCAGTGATCGATCTGGTGTCTATACCGCAGGCAGCTAGGTCTAAGGCGGTTACACGATGGCCCGAGGCCTCGAGCAGCGGCTTCACCTTGTACCAGCACC
>OVAQ01002411.1:0-12900 GCA_900406345.1 Erysimum cheiri | reverse complement strand
AGGTTGTTAATAGAGATTAAAACCTGTTAGAAGTTCCTTCAAAAGGGTGAGGTTTTGGGTTCGAGGAACGCCAAGCGCACCAATAACCTACCTGGTGAGCCAAAAGGGACCCACAGGAGAGGAGAGAGGTTAGGGTGGATGCGCTGCAGCGCCAGCTGATCCAACATGTAGTTCGATGGTTAAATTGGAGCAGTGAGTATTTGATTGTCCGTTGTTGAAGATCCAACCAAGCCCTGCTTTATGCGATTCTTTGTCCCACGCCGCATCTGACTTGCAGATGATAACATCCGGATCCAAGGTCTGCTGCCTTGGTCGAGCTCGGGATGGCTGTGATATGTCCCTTATATCATGCACACGAATTGTCGGGAAAAAGGCGTCCATTGCATGAGGGTATTATCGTAGACACACCCCTAAAATAAATGTTATTTTATATAAAAAAAATTGCGCCAAGGTTAGTTTGCCAATTTCCTTGTAAAATTTGGTCATCTACTAATATAACCCTTTATGTCACTTGCTTCATTTTGCACATTAAGGTGCTATATCCTTAAATAGTTTATCCAAATTGGTTAGTTTGCAAATGCACCATATAATTAATAAAATATTTGGCTTCATCATTTAATGAAGCCGTCAGAGTTAGTTATGGGCATTTGGGTCGGGTTTATTCGGGTTATGGTTTTATTTCTAAAGCATTATGGATCCATCGGGTATTTTTAGAAATATGTTTCGGGTTCGGTTCGGGTTTTATTCAGGTTCGGGTCTATTGAAATTTTTTTGTTGAGACTCGGAAAATATCTAAAATCTTTTCGGGTTCGGGTAAATGAACCTAAATGTAACCGAAGTAGTCATAAAATACCCAAAAAAAATTTGTGTTTGGGTCAAATTCGAATAACTGAACTTAAATGTAACCAAAATACTCATAAATACTCACAATACCTGATTTTATACATAGAAACAAAAAAAAACATACAAACCAAAATAACCATTCATACATACAAAATAATCATTCGTGAGAATTTTCGAGTATAAAAAGTAACAATTTGGGTATCCGGTATTTATCTGACCCGAACCGATACCAGAATCTAAGAGCATAATTATCTGTGGAATGTCCTTATCATTTTTTAATATTCTTTTTAGAGTAAAATACAATGGTAAGAGACAGATGATAAAAGTTGATTATTGATAGATCCTTATCAAATTCAAGATCCGTACCCAATGCCCCAAATTACTCAAACTGTAGACAGAGCATTTTTCATTGTTATTATTGTTTTAGTTCTAAGCAACACTAAAGGAAGTAGCAGCATTCTCGACGAATTTCCTAGCTCCTTTAAACCACCTCTTGTCTCCTGCTTGTGCTTTGCAGATGTAAAGCTTTCCACCACTGACAGTGTTAATGATCAGCTGGTGCTTCCCACCTTCATCTCCATCAGCTATTCTTGTCAAAACCGACAAGTAATAGTACTTTTTCCCACTGATCTCTTGAGTAGATGCATGTTTCCAGAATGTTTGCAGTTGCTACAACATTTACATCAAACCCTCCCTGCAAAAAGTTCAATAGGAGGTATTGGTTCTTGTTCAAACCTAACAATTTCCTTCACCAACATGAAAAAGAAATTACCTCAGAAGATGTTTCACCGAAGTAAGCTTGCTTTCCAAGAAGATAATTCACCTGCAGAAACCAAAAATATTATCATATCAATTGTGGCGATTCTCATCTGATTGAAACTTCTTTGCTTGTACTACAAACAGAGCGTAACCTGAGAGCAAATGCTGCAGAATCTCTTTGAATCAGACTAGACATCATTGATGCAGAATCTCTTTGAATCACATCAGAAAAAGACAAGCAGCCCTTGAATCCTCCCAAATGCTTCAGGTAGCAATCTCAGTTTCCTCACAGTATGTGTATGTATGGTTACATTTAAGTTGCCTACAACATTTACCAAATTGTTAGAATTGGTGTATACTCTGAGAGTCTGAGGTAAAACAGAAAAAGCAAACCAACTTCCTTTCTATTCTCACCACACTCGTGCATATCAAACAAAGCAATCGCGATCATAACATCACATTCTTCACTGTAATAAAACCCGAAACAGAGTATCATGAATCTAGATGGAGAAAACTGAATCGACGAATCCAAAAACTTGAAAAAAGCAATACCAACAGTTTCAGGTGATACCTTAGCATTCGAAATAGCTTTCAATTTATCAACCTCAAGAAATCCTTGTCTCTTAATCGAAATCCCACGACGCTCGAGGGTTTCTCGCCGCCGCAGATTATACCCATTCGCCTCCTTAAGCCCAGCCTTCTTCACGGCAAATCTCAGACCATAGCGTCGACGATGATTGTGACCAACAGATGAAACAAATCGAATTTTGTTTTTTGGGTGAATCGCCTTTCGAATCGCAAGGGAGAGAACTCGAAGAGACAAAAGGGGAAAGAGAAAGTCGAAAGGGATATTTTTTTGGGTATATGTACAAACTAACCATGAAATGAAAAAAAAATTAACAAAATTACGCTTAAAACCTTTGTTTTTTTTTCCTTCCTTTTCCATTTTTATTTCTCTCTCTTCTTCCACCTCCTCTGTTGCATCCACCACATTTTTTTCTCACCATCTTCTATTTCTTCTGATCTAATCTTTTATCATCGTCACCGCCGCCATCTCCTCTTTCCAACATCCTCTCTCACCATCCCCACTCCTATGATCTAATCGTTTATCATTGTTATCGCCGCCATCTTCTTCTTCCCAAAATCTACTCTAACCGTCTTTTAATTTATCTCTCTTTCTATTGACTGATAAATCGATGTCGCCGCTACCGCCATCTTCTAACATCTCCTCTCACCATCACCACTGCTACGATCTAATCTTTTATCATAGTCATCGCCGTCATCTTCTCCTTCCCAACATCTACTCTCACCGTCTTCTATCTCTCTCCCTATTGATTGATAAATCGATGCCGCCAATCTCTTTCCATATTGATGGGTTCTCTCTCCCTCCAGTAGCAGAAGATTTCTCTATTTATCTTGCTAGATCTCAATCTTTCTTCGAATCTCCATTATCAAATATTATGTTTTTTTATCTCTCTATTTATCTTGCTAGATCTCAATCTTTCTTCGAATCTCCATTATCAAATATTATGTTTTTTGTTTATAATGTTTGTCATTTTCTTTTGTAATATGCTGTTTTCTCGAATTAGACATTATGTATTACAATCACATGTTATTGTTTACAAAAGCATGATATTAATTCTAAAAACACATTATTTTTACAAATGACATGGTTTTCTCTCCCCTTCCTCTCGATTTTGTTGGTCTATTTCTCCTTCTCGCCAAAACTCTCTGTTTCTGACACCGTTGTTGTTGTAGGATAGATTTTTACATCCGTGTTTTCAATAAAAAACGTAGATCATGTATAAATCGCGTGTTAATTTAGAAAATTACATTTCATATAAATAAATTACATGTTAAAAACAATAATAGCATGACAGTCAAACAAAATACTTGAAATTTCTTTAAATAACACGTAAAATGTTTTTCAGAACCCACCAAAATATTTCGTAAACAAAGCATGTGGGTCCATTGCTTAAGGGTAAAATCGTCCAGAATCTACCCAAATAAACGTTACTTTACAAACATTTCTGACCCATAGTTACTTTGCAAATAAACCTGTTTTATTTGGTCATCTAGTCATATTATCCTATTTTTTTTTCAGTTTACACACACAAAATTTCCCACCCGCTCGCAAACTGCCATGTGGCAGTTAAGGACGAGCGATTTTTGTCGCTAAATAAGGTCCGTCCCAACTTTATTTACCATTTTTGATTTAAATCAAATCAGATTATTAACTAAGGACGCCCAAAACTACGCCGATAAACATGGCCTAAGTTATCTATGGAACCGAACAGGTATTTGCTCAGAACCCGAACCCGAAACTAAATACGCAAATTTCGGGTCGGTTCTGTTCGGGTTTTGGGGTCCGGGACTCCGGGTAATTTACCCAGGCGACTCCGAGTCATCAAACTTTTCTTTCTCCTTCGATTCAATTTCTCCGGTGACATGCTTCGATTACGGTCGATCACGAAACTACAAATCAACAAAATTTCTACTTCCCACTCAATTTTTATTAGAGACGTTCTCTTCAATGGAGTTAGCAAACGAAGATTCACAAGCACAAACGGCGAAAAAACAACAGTTATGAGCTTCGGTGATGGAAGTCATGGCGCTTTGGGTCTTTCATCATCATCATCGATTCCAGGCATGGGACATGACTCTTACGACCCACCGTAGTTTCTAATTTGCCTTCCGATATCTTTTTCATATCCGCCGGACATTACCATTCTCTCGCCCTTACATCTGACGGTGAAATTTGGTCTTGGGGTCGTAACATTGAAGGCCAGCTCCGTCGATTCGACGTTGATTCTCGGTAAATTTTTCAATCTAAGAACACAATTTTGCTAAAATTGATTTCATCAGAAGTAGTAATGGAACTTGAATTTGCCTATTGAATGACCAATGGATGCTCTGTGTTGATTTGGAATTTGGAATATGATAATATAGCTGAAGTTTTATTGATATGATTAGTAGAGATTCAAGTATATTAGAGGAGCAATGTCCATCAAGCTACTTGGTCACCTCTCTAGACTTTATAACACAAGATGTAGAACACATTATTAATCCAAAGTATCGGAAAACTATTTTGTGTGGACAACGCTTCCCACAAAAGGAGCAAATAGGTCTTACCATATGATGATTGTTAGGTAGAACACCTACTTTGGTATTGTAGTAGAGCCAAAATGAATCAGGCTTCATGTAGAAGTCCACCCCAAGCATACACTCAATGTGAATGGTGTCACAACAGTAGTCATCACACGTATAAAACCGCTTCTTTGGATTTACTTTTTTCTCGCAAACTTCACACCAATATGTCATGGTACTTGTCTCATCTCCATAAGAAAGAGTAAGTGTATGCTTATCATGCTTGTACCTCAACTTTTGTGGTAGAGTAGCACACTTGAAACACAAAGCAAAGTCGCACTCAATGCAATTGAATGTCTCAGTTGTGGAACAATGTCCTAACTCTTTGCAAACACCACATCTTCTGTCCTCTCCTGGTTTTGATGTTAGAAATAAAGGATTCTTATGACTTCCATGGACCAATGGCTCAGAAATTGTGGCGCACTGCACATGTACTTTAAAACGACATTGTCTTTGACTGCACTCATAGAAGAAACCAGCTGTGCACCGCCAAGGACAAACTGAACATAATTTCGTAGCATCCATAACAAGGTGATCAGATCTTCCCACTAGAGTAAGTAGATGAGGATGTATCGGGTGATGCATTTTGCGCGAAAGTTTTGCACATTCTTCGTGGAGAAGGAAATCACATTGCATACATAAGTAGAAGTTAACAAAATATATCGGTGTGATGCATGCTTGACACAACTTATTCTCGTCGTAATCTCTGCCCGTGTTCTCATCAAGTTTCAAATGATGATGTTGATGACTGAAATGTCGTATGATTCCATCTCTTACTGTCACAAACGGCTCAACGTCTTTAATGTTTTCTTCCGGTTCTCCCTCAAGTTCTTTACCATCCCACACATTCCTCTGTGTGGCACATTTTGAATGTACTGCATAAGAACAACCGTCCTTGTTGCAAGAATAACCCCCATAATCATTATCGATCTTTCTGCGACAAACACCACAATATCGAACTCCTTGGTCAAAAGAAGGAGTAAAATAGATACGATGGAAATGGCGAGATATCCTTATGACCCGTGGTAAGCTGAGACACTTTTGATGGACCACAAAGTCGCACGGGGGACATATATAAAAAGGACAGCCTGAATGTGTCAAGGCACACACATTGCAAGTTAAGGAAGTCTTTCTTGGAAACTGAGCAAGTGTATGCTCATGCCACTTCGGATGCTCTACTGACAAGACTCGTGGTTTCTCTACGCAAGTGGTATTCATAGCAAAATCGCAAGCCGAGCAAAAATAAAAGACCTCTTCAAGATCTCTATCGCAACAATAACATTCCCTGGTTCTGTCCCCCTTCAACAAGACAAGCTCGAGAGAATGGTTTGGATGAAGAGTGTGTTTAATCTCAAGTGGAGCCTTTTCATATTCTCCATGGTTCTCGCCATTGCAAGTTGGGCAACGAATATGGGTAACGTCTTCTTTTGTTAACCCGAATGTCTTCCAGTTGAAAGGGAGGCACTTCCATTTGTCATTGCTGCTACACGACACTTCTTCATTAATCGCATGAAAATTTTCTTTTCCCAACTCTACTTGTACTTGAGGGCAAAGGAAAATAAGCTTTTTCCACTTTGAATTCATAGAGGTGACGAGTGAGAAAATTTGATAGATGAGTGATATGAACTCCAGCTCCGGCTCTACACTCAATGTTTGACTGACGAGGGACATGAGGTCCGAATCTCTGTCCGCGTTCGGAACCACCTTCAAAAACTCTTTGACCGAATCTGTGTCGGAGTTCAAATCCAGGTCCAAAAACTTTGTGTCTGAATCTCTGTCTGCGTTGGAATCCAGCTCCAAACACTTTGTGTCCGAATCTCTGTCATCCAGCTCTGTGTCCGAATCTCTGTTATCCAGCTCCAAATAATCTGTGTTGGAGTTCGGATCCAGCTCCAACAACTTTGTTTCCGAATCTCCGTCCACGTTCAAAACCACCTCCAAAAACTCTGTGTCCGAATCTGTGTCGGGGTTCGAATCCAGGTCCAAAAACTTTGTGTCCGAATCTACGTCGTGACCGAATCTGTGTCGGGGTTTGAATCGATAGTGATTTCGAAAATTGTGCTGTGCGACTATCTTCTCTGTCTCTTTACCATCATATTCAACCATGTTCTCAACACGCTGGTCCCGCTCCCGCTTCAAATTCCGGGCAGTTTTGACCTCCGATATTTTTTGAGAAAAGAGAGATATGAGCTTCCTTAGCGGATCAGGCTGGTCATCCAAATTCATAGAGTGGAAGAGACATACTGCTTGTTTAGTGAGTGACATGAGTTCCGACAGCGGCTGTGAATCAAAAACAATTGAACTGACCAGAGAGATTATTCGACTAATGAGACATATGTCAAGCGAGAAATACATACGTGGGGAGATTAGTTCAGTAATGAGTGATATGAGCTTCGTTTCCAGCTTAATATTCGCCATAGAGATCACGAGGGAATATATTTGATGGATGAGTGATATAAACTCTGGTTGCGGCTGTAGACTAAATGATTCCCTAATGAGTAACATGAACTCTGAAGCTGGCTCTAAATCCGGCTCTGAATGCGACCCTGAATCCGGCTCTGAACCCGGCTCTTTAGAGTTGTCGGACCAAACTTTTTGAAGAATGAGAGATTGGAGCTTGCTTAATGGATCTGGCTGGGAATCTAAATCCATAGTGTATAAGAGATAATCTGCTTGATTAATGAGTGACATGAGCTCCGACTGCGGCCGTGAATCAAAATCTATTGAGCGGACCAGAGAGATGGTTTGAGTAATGAGTGATAATATGATCTTGGAATTGGAATCATCACACTCCGGTTCCAACCCCAAACGATGGATTTGATAAATAAGTGATATGAGCTTCGACTCGCGATTCCAGATCAAATCCATAGAGAGATTATTTGAGTAACGAGAGATATGAGAGATTTTGTGTAAGCTTGTAGTTAACCTGCTGCTCTCTATAGATATGTTTCTGAATGCTACAAAGTCAACGATCAATTAAGAGATTAGAAGTATATTTGAGGTCATGCACGTTATCTTCGTAACAAAATAGTTGAATTATCAATCTTTTCAATTTTTTTTTTCTGCTAAAAGCATTGAATAGCGTCATGAACATTAAACGTGGTTTCTGCTCTCACGCACATGTTTAACTGACGGATCTTTCCTCTTTTTTTTTTTTATTACAACTTGTGTATATCTTTCGTTATCATATGTTTATATTTTAAAAAGTTTATAGCTGTATAATTTTAAAATTTACAGGTCACCTGAAGTACACCAAAATGTGTTCATTTCATTTATTCGATATGAGATCATTGGGACAAGGAGAAAATGTTTCCAAGCTCAACGATCTTCTCTCAAGTCTCTCGATCGATCCCTACGCGCTTCAGAGATTATGATTTCATGATGCAGTGGCATGACTGATTGAGACTTGTCTCTTATAATCAAAGCTTTGATGATTCTGATTCGCGAATTTGCCAACTTCTAGTTTTGAATGTATTGTGGATTTTGTGTATGCTTGTAATTAACCTGCTGCTCTCTATAGATATGTTTCCGAATGCTACAAAGTCAACGATCAATTTAGAGATTAGATAATAGATTAGTATATTCGACTTCATGCACTGCGTTGAACGATCGGCTTTGAAATTAATGGCGTCATGGACATTAAACATGTGTAGTTTCTGTTCTCACGCACATGTTTAGCTGACGGATCTTATCTCTTTTTTTATATGACAACATTTTTTTTTTTTTGATAAACTTATATGACAACTTGTGTATATATATATCTTTCGTTATTATATGTGTATATTTTAAAAAGTTAACAGATGTAAAATTTTAAATTTAAGGTCACTTGAACGAAAAGTCAATAATAAATTTAGAGATAAGTGTAAGTATGGGCATTCGGGTATCCCAGTCGAGGTTGGGTTGTGTTTTTCGGGTTTAAAATTTTTGGAACTAGGGATCGAAGTGTCCGTTGGATATTTTAAAATTTTGAATTGAATTTGCTTCGGTACCTTTCGGGTTCGTGTAGCCCGATATTTCGATATTTGAAAATATTTGCGGTTAGATTTTGTCAAATATAACTTTAAATTTATGGATATTTTGATAATTATTGGTATTTTAATTAGTTTGGTATAAAAATAATTGATATTTTCATATTTATAATTGTACCTTTTGAGTAATTGACTTATATAAGGGTAAAATAATTAATGATTGGTCTTCGGTCCTCCGTTCGGGACGGATTCGGTTCCGGTCTTCCGATTCTCTATATGTATCTAGTATCCGTTCGGATTTTTTAGTGTTCAGATCGAATACTTTGGATCAGGTTTGGTTCGAATTTTCGGGTTCGGATATTTTGTCCACGCCTAGAAAAAAATATGATTGGTAGCTATACCAATATATCAAACTCAAATGATCTGTTTTTATATATACCAGAAAATAGAATTGCATGATGTATGTATGGTGATATGCACTATGATGATTAACATCGTAATCATATATTTTTATCATTGCGCTGGACGCTGGTGTACCGTTTGATTTGATTGGAATGGGCAAAAACACAGAAATGTGTTGACCGCGTGGTGGGTCACATGATGCTTGCATGAGATGAGAGGGAAGTAGACCACCCACATCGGTCACAAAACTAAGTGATAAACCGAACCAAGAGTTAATAAGTATTTTGCGGATGGTTTAACTTCCTTTTTCTTTTTTTGGTGTCAAGTGGATGGTTTAACTTCTCGATTAACAAAGATTTACAACATAATGAAATACGAAATGCTAGCAATTAGCAATGAACAAAAACACAAAATATATTCATCAATTCATCAAATTCATCATCTTTTAGTAAAAATTTTATTGCAAAACATATTATAACGTTCTGACCGTCACTTCTTAGTGGACTCTCTTTTAGTGGGCTCATGTCCTTTTTCGGCCCGTGGCCCATCCAAAGTCCACCCTTATCCGACAGTCGATTTGTTATGTTTGGAAGGTTTTTAAAGTCTTGTTACCGACCCTACAAAACACCACATGATTTTTCCTTGTGTTTTGTTCTCACTCGCACAGTTCTGATAATCACTTCTCGGAATGTCACCCATTCTGAAACTACTCCAGCATAAACAAGATTAACTTTGGAGTTCTCTCAGGACTTTTGACCGAAAAGATAAGTACATTTTTGATGATATAGGTGACCAAATCAATTATTTTAAACCTCTTCGCATGCACATGAAACCGGAATGTTACACATATACCTTCACAACATAGTTGCGATGAATATTTATGTAATTTGGTAAATCTCCTTTCGTGGAGTCGTTCTCATTAATCAAATAGATATAGGGTACAAAAGCTAAGACTAAATATGCACCTAAGTAAATCAGATAAAGATTCTAGTATATCTTATCTAAGTAAATCAGATAAAGATTCTATATAAAGATTCATGAGAGATTTGATAATAAAGGATGTGTACTAAATACTTTGTCCATTTATACCTTAATTTCTAAATTGTCACTTATGACTAATATAACCCTACTATCATATAAAATTATATTTTGTAAAATAAAATATAAAAAATACATAAACAAATAATAAATAAGAAACTTTGTCGAAGAAAGTTTTTAAAAATAATTATAATATGATACTCCCTCTGTTCCAAAATATAGAATTTTTTAACCTCTTTTGTTTGTTTCAAAATATAGAATTTTCTCAGATTTTTTCAAGTTTCAATGCATAATTTATATTTATTTAATAGTTTATGACTATTTAAATTATGCAGTCTTCTTTTTAATTGGTTGCATTTCTATAAATGAGAAAACATTTATTGTTTCTTAATCCTTGTGCTTTTAGCGCAAAAATTATATATTTTGGAACAGAGGGAGTATATTTTTTTGAAGATAAAATTTTTCCTAAAAAGTGTAGAATGCATATTCTACACTTTTTGTTTGCTCTAAAATTTTTAGATCATATATTCTACCTTTTGTACATGTTCTACGAGTTTTGGAATTGATTTCTTTTCTAAAAATTCTAGAATTGGGGATGTCAATATTTCTAAAAAATTTAGAACATGTATTCTACAATTACTCTTGTTCTACGAAATTTAGAAGAAGTATTGTACGGTTTAGCCTATGTACTAAGCAATTTAGAATACGTATTCTACGTATTCTACGAGCTACGAGATTTAGAATATGTATTCTACTATCTTTTCTTTGATCTACGAAAATTAGAATATATATTCTAAGAAAATTTAGAAAACCGAATATTTGATGGAAATATTGCCCTCACGTTTAACTAAACCGTACATAGAAGAAATTCCATGGAACATTAATACACACAACAAGATTCTTTCAAATGATGTTACTTAACTCTAAAGTAACGCTCATTAGGGTCTCACGCTCACATTACAGAGGCTCTATTTCGGAGATAGTCGGTTGGAAAGGGTTCACTGTGCCAGATTCGAGGTAGTGACATAAAAACCAGGCTTTTTAGTGTGTGGAATGGCGACGTTTTCGCCTTCGAGCATCAACTGCACATAAGACATTTCTGGTATGTCCAATGCATCCTCTTGGACACATGCTAGCACAACCTTTATACATCTCAGTAGTTTCTCATGCGGTGGTGATGCTGCTGATGATAAAGGCAAATCTCAGATCAGCGGGTCTATGCTTTCCAGACCTTTTCTTTTCGTCCAATTATCCCACACCTGTTAAATAAAGATTAATGCTTCCTATATATCAGTTTTTAAACTAAAGACATCAATCATTTGATCTAATCCTTTGAACTAGACTATTAAAGATAACATTAGGATGGGGTGTGTTGATATGATGTCTAATAATTGCCTCACAAGAAGTAAACATAATAATATTCCAAAATACCATGACTTTAATTTTCTCTTGTCGTACTTAAATGATTAAATCCATGAAACATAGTTTAAAAATCAAGATAATTACGATAAATACTATTTCTTCCTTCAGAAATCACAACCAACAAATAATTTAACTTATACCTTTTTTAATATGCTTATGTTTTGCTCATCTTTTACTTATATTTTGTTTAATTTTTATTAACTATTTTCTTTTTTCAAAATTTCCAATACTTTTAATATCTTGCATATTTAAAAATGATACAATATTATTCACGAACGTCGAGTTTTAAGATGTTATTAGAAAATCTTTTAACAAAAATATTATAAAAGTCGTCTTTGACATGCTCTTGTACCATAAACCTCGCTATTAGTTTATTAATTATGCGTAATAAATAGTAGCAATTAGAACTCATGTAAACAACTATTAGTTAAAAAGAGTAATTTTCTTTTGTTATATCATCTCCTTTCTCTTCTCTTGGCGATGTGAAATTGATTTATAGGGTTTGACTTCTACAAGTCATACCATTATCTGAACCAAAACCGAACAACATATCCGAAAACCCGAAATAAAACTATGCATTTCTGCAAAATGTAATCAATCTTTTATTGAACAATTTTAAGTTTTTTTTTATCCAAAAAACCAATTCGAATCTGACACATATCCCTACGGAAACCGAACCGAAGAGTTATAAAATTCGAACGGATAATAAATTTTCCTACCAATTCATCGGAACCGAATCCGATCCGAACCAAAAAGTATATTCAAAAAACCGATCTGAAACCGATCCGAATCCGACACCTATCCGAACCAAAACTGAACCGAATAGTCATAAAATCTGAATATATAATGAATTTTCCTATTCGAATTATCTACATCCGAAAAAATCTGAACCGCATCCGATTTAAAATCTGAATGGTTAGTCATATTTTTGAGAATATATGTTTAAGATTTTATGAATTAATAAAAGGAAATAATATATACAAAATTTTAGAAATTAGATAGTGATTTTATAATTGAGGGCATAAAAGAGTTTTGATTATTATTAATCTTATATGACCAAGTATTATATTTAAAGGTATAGATGGATAAAGACCAATTTAAACGTCCTTAATATCCACTTATCCTAGATTCATTTTATGTTGTAATATTATATTTTGTAGTAAACACTAAAAATTATCTTTTTCCCTTACTTTTTTTTTTTAATTTTAACATTTATATTATTATATTTTAAATAAAATTGTAGATAGTTACTTCTGCAAAAAAAATTAATTTAATTTATTGAGCAATTCTTGGGTTCACCCCTAGGGGTGAACCTATCTCA